>JAJJMB010002379.1:555868-675570 GCA_023531105.1 Papaver atlanticum | reverse complement strand
GTACGCATACTTAAGTACCCGGATTGAGTTTGTTTTCAGTTCACAAACTCCATAAGAAATTCATTGGACGTGAAATTCTGGCAGTACGCGTACAGGTACGCGGACTTTAGTTCCGGTTATCCTGAGAAGCAAAGTATGCATACTTTGGTTCAAGGATTTTAGACTTACACAAGTATAAGTTCACATACAATGTTTATATACATTCAAGGTTATATATTCTAAACTCTAATTTCAATCATTGAAACATTCTTAGAGGATGTTAAATAGAGGTTATTCACACACTATTTTTCATCAAAGCGATTTTCAAGATATTGAAATAATCAACATGATTTTCGTCACTTGTAAAGATGAGCTTGGCCAAAGCGAAAGCTTACCAACACATATTTAGAGAAATAGATGAGCGAGAGAAACTCGGATCGAAATAGCAAATGTGTATAATTGAAGTCTATATAGCAATACGACTTTTGTCTCAATATAGGAGATAGAGTAGATAGACTTTTTGAGTGATTGATAAGTTCAAGTCTCCACATACCTTTTAGTCGATGAAGTTCCACCAGTTCCTTGAGTAGTTCTTCGTCTTTGTATGATTAATGTCGTGGAGTCTAGAGCTCAACTACACTTTCTATCCTAGTCCGAGACTTAGCTATAAATAGACTAGAAATCAAGACTTATAGTTTTGGCAACTAAACTTCACAAACAAGCTTGAGATAGCAACGCTTGCGAGTTCGACCGAGCAGTGCTCTAACAAATCTTATTCTCATAAACAAGATATACACTTTGGTTAGGTAAACCGTAACTGAACCGTGTACAAAGACTATGTCCAACATGGTTAGCTGAAACTAGCCGATTTGAACTATAAAAGCTTAACACTCATTTTCATGTTCACTATGACATTAATCTTGAGTCACAATCATGTGATCAAATGATTCTATTGTTTAATAGAGAATTGATCAAATGCAAATCATCTCATAGAAATAATTTAATCGCAATTGAATCATAATCGATATAGTTGGTAAATGTACAAGGTACAATTACTTGAGTCGTTCGTGAGTCGGCTGATTCACAGTACGCGGACCGGTTTGCAAAGTTATAAGCATAACCGAGTTCCGGAGTTGACCGAACTTTTTCAATTCACGTACCGGTTTGCAAACTTGGGTGCCACTCTAAGTTCCAGAGTTGACATAACTTTTTCAGTTCACGTACGGTTTGTAAAATTAAGACTTTACCGGTTCCAGAGTGCACATAACTTTTTCAGTTAACGTACTGGTTTGGGTACTAAACTGGTTCTATAACATAGAACTGTATTGGATCGCATACCGGTTTTAATACTTTAACCCGGTTCCCTTACCATAATTCCAAAACAGTTTGCATGAGAATATGCATACCTATCCAGATCACGAAACAAACATATTTCCCCATGATGTGCACACGAGTATGCGTATCACACAAATCTGAAAGTCGATATATAGCTACTCCGCTAAATGTACAAGTGCATGTGAAAAGACGAGGGTACCCAAATACACCACGATCTTTTATTTATCAACCTATAAGTCCTCTACCGAATGTGATCGTCTATGACAGAGTCGAGATAATACGACAATTCGGTCCCCTTTGATTGTCTATGGATACGAGATCGAGACACTAAAAAAACAGGATAACTTGTGTGATTGACTATGGTTACAAGATCGAGACAACACAACAACAAAGTGTATTACTTGATAATAAGTTCGGTAATAACCAAACTTTATAGGATCACTGTCAAGTATTACTGAGTTAACTTCAAGTGCAATTTACTTTAATTATAATAAAAGAATTATAATGCGGAAAAGTAAAGTAAATGGCACATCAATATTTTGTTAATGAGGAAACCGCAAATGCAGAAAAACCCCGGGACCTAGTCTAGTTTTGAATACTCTCAGAATTAAGCCGTTATACAAAATCTACGTAGTTGATACCAAGAAGACTACCCCTAGCTACTTAAATCCCTCAGTATCCCTGCGCCTTCGACTTCTAGAGTCACGCACATGAATAACAAGTCCTTTGGATCGTATTCCAAACAGCAACGGAAGAATCTGTTTGGTAACCATTCTAATCAATCTTGCTACAAGATATAGATGAGTTGCTGACAAAGGCTCTTATGTTTAATCTAAAAAACTCATTTGTATGGTTAGATCAATCTAACTATAACTACCGAAATAGTCAAGTATAGATTCGCACTCATTCAATATAGATCTCAAAGAGAATTATAAAAAATGTCGATCTCACGCAACTAATCAATTAGATCTATCAAATATAAATCGATTCTAGTTGGATCCCAGCCGATCAAGGTTTGTGCACTAAATCCACAAGATACGAAAACTAATAAGAAATCTTCTTCGTCTTCAAATCTTCTTTTATCTTCAAAACCTGCACAACACCACATGAATCTCTTGTGATCAATCACGCACAAAACGGAGTCTGTTAACAACGGGTTATCACAAGATGTCTTTAGATCTAACAACAGTTCTAAAGATCCCGTCGATACTTTGATATAGTCTGAGTGAATCTTATATCAGAAGAGAAGATTCTCAAGCATAAACAAACTAGGTTCAATCAATATTTCAACAACCGTTAGTCAATCAAATTAAACCGAGAACTAATAACACTGTAATTATCTAGTTTCCCACCAATGGTACTCGTAGAGCTTCTTGATCCCACAGAAGTCTTTAAACGAGTGGTCGTAATAGATTTCACCAAATTAGGATACTTTCCTCTCCGAATAGACGGCTCCACCAGAAATACACAAGAAATGAAGTTTGCCTTGCTCTTAGGATGGTTTGCTAAAAATGAAAACTTAGGTATTTATAGACCAAGGATGTTTGGACACCAAGGAATTTCCAAAACCGAAAATATTCTCAAGATATGCAATGAATAGAAAAATTCGGTTTTCATAATTCCAATCAATGTTGGTCCAATATTTCTGAAATCTCTCAATAGAAAATCTCCAATTAGTAAATGCACATTACGAATGTTTATTCTCTAGAGCTATGCATTAATTGCTGGTAATTAAAGCATATAAAACCAAAAACCTTAATTAAAATATTCTTAATTTATTTCGGCACCAGATCACCTTGAGTACCAAGGATTATCTTTGAACAATAAATGATAAGAGTTACTGCTCGTGTTCAAAGTATGTTGACATCTTTTCACTGCAAATCCTTATTTCATATTTACATGGATTTGCTTTCTTGGAATCGGTTATACCTCACTTCCAAACAAGTTTAGAATTGGTTCGCCAGTATTCCAAGACTACCATGTTATTGGTCATACCAAATCACAATGGTTAGTTGTGATCAGTCTTACCAAGTCGCGTACATGGGTTCGGATCGGTTATACCAATCACTAGGATCGGTTATAACTAAATATGGTACTTACTTTTGATTGGTCACACCAGTCACTAGGGTCGGTTAAACCAGTTAAAGGATCGGTTTCATCTACATATGGTATCTACTTGTGATCGGTCATACCAGTCACTAAGATCGGTTATACCAATTACCAGGATCGATCATACCAAATCATAAGTCTAGGCATTGTGATCGGTTATACCAAGTGTTAGAGCACTGCTCGATCGAACTCGCAAGCATTGATATCTCAAGCTTGTTTGTAAAGTTTAGTTGTCAAAACTATAAGTCTTGATTTCTAGTCTACTTATAGCTATGTCTAATATTAGGAGAGAATGTGTATACTTCACGACGTTCATCGATTGAAGACGAAGAACTACTAAGGGGATCTTGTAGAACTCAGGTATGCGGACCCGTTTGCATACTTGAGTGGGTTAAGTTCTAAAATCGATTACACTCATGAACAAATACATTTATATAATAAGGAATGCAATCTTTGCAAACCGTGACTATAATATTCATGAATTGATTCGAGTGAATCAAAACCGATTTTTCTTCAATTGTGTCTTGTATACTTCTATGAGAATATAAACAATTGAACAACTCTATAACTAGTTTCATTTGAGTCATTTGAACTAGTTGTGATTAAGATGAACAAGGTTGATATGAAAGTGTTCATATGGCTAACTTCGGTTAATAATTTTTGAGCCAACAAAGTGTACACGTTTAGGTACGGATACCCATATCTAAATGAAGTCACTTTTCATTTGTATGTAACAAGCTAAGTTTAATCTAACGGTTGAAAGATATTTGATTGAATCTAATCAGGTTTTCATCTAACGGTGAATATTGAATACTTTGTTACCAAGGTAACATTGATTGCAAACCCTGATTTGAAAACTATATAAGGGAGAACTCTAGCAACTGGGAAACCTAATCCCCACACCTCATGTGTGATACTAGTTCCGACTAGAGTCGATTCTCCTTTAACCTAAGTTTTTCTAAAACCATTATAGGTTAACTACTTAAAGACTTCATTGGGATTCTGAAGCCAGACCCAACTCTTTTCTCTATAGTTGCGTGTTCTGATCTTACTTTTTTATATCGTATTGAGTACTATCTTCTCTAATATTTGCTCGAGATTTAATCTCCGATAGGTAAAATAAAAAGTAATCACAGAGATCTTTGTCTCATTCTTTGTGATTCCACAATATCTTGTTCCCCTACCATACGGTTAAGATTATTGTGAGGTGTTTGATATTACTAGGCTGTTCTTCGGGAATATAAGACCGGTGTATCAATTGGTTCCTAGTCACCTTGATTTATCAAAAGACGGAACAAAAACTCGTCGGTATTTCTGTGGGAGACAGATTTATCTATTAAATAGACTTTTCTGTGTGAGACAGATTGGTTTATCAAGTCTTCGACTTTGGGTCGTAGCAACTCTTAGTTGTGGGTGAGATCAGCTAAGGGAAACAAGTGCATAGAGTCCTGCTTGGATTTAGAGGCGTAAGGAATGCGACTGTACCTTAATCAGTGTGAGATTGGTTAGGGCTCAACTACATTCAAGTACGAAGTTAACTTGTAGTAGCTAGAGTCTGTAGCGGATTAATATAGTGTGGTGTTCAAACCTGGACTAGGCCCCGGGGTTTTCCTGTATTTGCAATTTCCTCGTTACCAAAATTTCTGGTGTATGTGTTATTTCTTTTCCGCATTATATTTGTTTATATAATAGAAATATCATAGATTGTGCATAGTTCAATTAATTAGATAATCCAACCTTTGGTTGTGGATATAAATTGATTGACACTTGAACATTGTCTTTGGTACCGTTCAAATTGTTTCTGATAATAATCAGGCTCGCGGATTTCTATCTGTTTGATTTGCTGATTACATTGAGAAACGGAGATACAACTCTTGGATGTATTTTCCTTGATTGAGTCTGACTGTCAAGTTGATTCTCTTGGAAATATATTGGAGTTAGTCCATACAGATTTCCAAAACGAAATATTGGGTATGGTTGTTTGACCCCCGCTTCTTGTGATGCCCAAACAAGAACATCATGAAGTTTCTCATTCCTTATACGGAAACGACATCACCTTTCCAGGTGACCTTTATTTCCGCAATAGTGGCAAACATAAGGAATGTTCTTACCTCGATCTGTATGTGTAGAATTTGGAGATTGACATACTTTGCTCTTTCGAACCTTAACTGCCGGTGAAGGTATTTCACTTTTGCCATCAGTGGAAACCTTTTGTTAAGAAGAATCACTAGACTTGACAAATTTTACCTCTTTGCTAATACTTGGAGCATCTATTCCCTTATAGCCCAATCCTTGTGTATCACGATGATTTTTACTTGCACCTAGCATTGTGGTTAATTTTCTTGAACTAGTATTGAACTTTTTCAAGTCATCTTCCAACATCTTTTTTTTATCAAGAGCAGCAGTTAAATCAGCCTCAAGGCGTTTTTCTCGAGTGAGATAAGCGCTTTCTCTGTCATCAAAACTTGCTCGCTAAAAGTTAATCCTTTTTTCAGTTTCTGCAAGTTTCTCTTCCAACAAGAAGTATTTTTTATAAAGATTATCACATTCAAGTGACTTTCTACTCAGGTTTTCCTCAGAGTCTTTGAGGATCGATTTGCAAGAGCGATTCCAAACATAAAGACCTCCGTAAATCCTTTTCAATTTCTTGATTTCTCGACAGAGAGGAGTCAGAAGAGGAGTGACATGAGAAGTTGTCATCTTCTTCTTTTCTAACGAATTCAAAACATTCACATACTCTGAGACTTCCTCATTAACATCTCTATCAATATCTGAATCACCTTCATCAGAAAGTTCATCCATCTGTTCTTCTAGGAGTGTTTCCCAGTTATCAATAGTTTTTACATCAAGAGAATGTTTAGATATTGACTTAGATATGACAGTTCTCTCAAGTGAATCCAATCTTTGAAAATCATATGGTAATTTCTGAACTAGTACGTTTTTAAAGATAGACTCATCCATATAGTCAGATTGCTATAAATACAGACTTATGAGGTCTTAGTATGTTTGCTTGCTCTGATACCAATTGAAAAAGTGTGGGTCTAACAACCACACCCAATATTTCATTTAGGAAATCTGTATGGACAAACTCCAATATAATTCCAAGAGAATCAACATGAAAGTCAGACTCAATCAATGGAAATATATCCAAGAGTTATATCTCTGTTTCACAATGTAATCAGCAAATCAAATAGATATAAATCCGCGAGCCTGATTATTATGTGAAACAACTTGAACGGTACCAAAGACCAATGTTCAAGTGTCAATCAATTTATATCAACAACCAAAGGTTGGATTATCTAATTGATTGAACTACGCACAACCTGTGATATTTCAATTATATAAAAAAAAATATAATGTGGAAAAGAAATAACACAGACACCAGAAATTTTATTAACGAGGAAACCGCAAATGCAGAAAAACCTCGGAACCTAGTCCAGATTTGAACACCACACTGTATTAAGCCGCTACAGACACTAGCCTACTCTAAGTTAACTTCGGACTGGAATGTAGTTGAGCCTTAACCAATCTCACACTGATCAAGGTACAATCGCGTTTCTTATGCCTATGAATCCCAGCAGGACTCTACGCACTTGATTCCCTTAGCTGATCTCACCCACAACTAAGAGTTGCTACGACCCAAAGTCGAAGACTTGATAAACCAATCTGTCTCACACAGAAAAGTCTATTGAATAGATAAATCTGTCTCCCATAGAAATGCCTATGAGTTTTGTTCCGTCTTTTGATAAATCAAGGTGAACATGAACAAATTGATACACCGGACTTATATTCCCGATGAACAGCCTAGTAATATCACTTCACAATAATCTTAATCGTATTTTAGCGAAACAAGATATTGTGGAATCACAAATGATGAGACGAAGATGTTTGTGACTACGTTTTATCTTTCCTATCGGTGATTAAATCTCGAGCAAATCCTAGATAATATAGTACTCAATACGATAGAACACACAACTACATAAAAAAATAGTTGGGTCTAGCTTCACAATCCCAATGAAGCCTTTAAGTCGTTAACCTATAATGGTTTTAGAATAACCAAGGTTAAAGGAGAATCGACTCTAGTCACAACTAGTATCACACAAGAGGTGTGGGGATTAGGTTTCCCAGTTGCTAGAGTTCTCCCTTATATAGTCTTCAAATCAGGGTTTGCAATCAATGTTACCTTGGTAACATAGCATTCAATATTCACCGTTAGATGAAAACTTGAATAGACTCAAGCTAATATATTCCAACCATTAGATCGAACTTAAGTTGTTACACACAAATGAAAAGTGACTTCATTTAGATATGGGTAACCGTTCCTAAACGTGTACACCTTGTTGGCTCAACAATAGTTAACCAAAGTTAACCATATGAACACTTTCATATCAACCTTGTTCATCTTAACACAACTAGTTCAAATGACTCAAATGAGACTAGTTATAGAGTTGTTCAATTGTTTATATTCTCATAGAAGTATACAAGACACAATTGAATCAAAATCGATTTTGATTCACTCGAATCAATTCATGAACATTATAGCCACGGTTTGCAAAAGATTGCATTTCTTAATTTATAAATGTATTAGTTCATAAACAAACCGATTTTAGAACATAACCTACTCAAGTATGCAAACGGGTACGCATACCTAAGTAGACGGACTTGGTCTGGGTTCGCCAGTATACGAACGGGTACGCATACTGTCGTACACCACCAAACTCAGTTGAATTCCCGCTTGAACTTACGCCGGTACGCATACGGGTATGCATACTAGGTTCCCGGACTTTCAACTAACCGACCAGTACGCATACGGGTATGCATACTATGGTTCCCGGACTTGGAATAACTTGCAACAGTTAGCATACAAGTACGCATACTGTGCTATATCCAATCATTGTTAATTGTTCTAAACTCCCATTTCAATCATTTAAACATTCTTAGAAGATTACAATAGCTGTCTCACACAAACTATTAGCTTCAAAGCAATTTTCAAGTGATCGATAGATCAATACGAAACATTCCGAGTCTACATCAAATGACTGTCTCATACAAATCATGTAAGATGTTACCAGGCAATTTTCACATGATCATCTTTTGACTTTCGTCAAGAATATAAGTTGAATTTGGTTAAAAGCTAACCAACACATATTTCGAGAAATATGTAAGCGATTGAAACTCAGCTCGAAATATCGAATGTGTATAATCGAAGTCTATATATCTATACGACTTTTGTCTCAAATAGGAGATAGAGTAGATAAACTTTTGAGTGATAGATGAGTTCAAGTCTCCACAGACCTTTTGTTGATAAAGTTCCACAAGCCTCCCTTAGTAGTTCTTCGTCTTCAATCGATGAACGCCGTGAAGTCTAAAGCTCAACTACACTTTCTATCCTAATCCAAGACTTAGCTATAAGTAGACTAGAAATCAAGACTTATAGTTTTGGCAACTAAACTTGACAAACAAGCTTGAGATAACAACGCTTGCGAGTTCGACCGAGAAATGCTCTAACAATCAGACCCCTTTTTCAATTTTAGTGACAAAACTATCAATACATATGGATTACAAACTAAATAAACTTTGTAGCTTCTCATCCAAATGCTTGATTTCCTTGGTTCTTCAACATTACTAGAAATCTTCGTCACTTCCAAGTACTCCAGTGATTCTGAACGTGTTCAACTCAGCATCATAGTTGTCGAAGTTCCGTAGCTATAACAAAGAGAAAACAGTAGCTCTAAATCATTGTTATACGGTGTCATAGTATTATTACACCGCATCAAAGTCCAATTGCATCACAACTTTGACAACAATACTATGGTGATATGTATCACTCCCCCTTAATAGCTTACCAACACATATTTCTAGAAATATGTAAGCGATTTAAACTCATCTCGAAATATCGAATGTGTATAATCGAAGTCTATATATCTATATGACTTTTGTCTCAAATAGGAGATAGAGTAGATAAACTTTTGAGTGATAGATGAGTTCAAGTCTCCACAGACCTTTTGTTGATGAAGTTCCACAAGCTTCCCTTAGTAGTTCTTCGTCTTCAATCGATTAACGTCGTGAAGTCTAAAGCTAAACTACACTTTCTATCCTAATCCGAGACTTAGCTATAAGTAGACTAGAAATCAAGACTTATAGTTTTGGAAACTAAACTTGACAAACAAGCTTGAGATAGCAACGATTGCGAGTTCGACCTAGCAATGCTCTAATAATCTCCCCATTTGTCAATTTTAGTGACAAAACTACCAATACATATGGATTACAAACTAAATAAAATTTGTAGCTTCTCATCCAAATGCTTGATTTCCTTGGTTCTTCAACATTACTCGAAATCTTCGTCACTTCCAAGTACTCCAGTGATTCTTTACGTGTTCAACTCAGCGTCATAGTTGTTGAAGATCCGTAGCTATAACAATGAGAAAACAGTAGCTCTTAATCATTGTTATACAGTGTCATAGTATTATTACACATCATCAAAGTCCAATTGCATCACAACTTTGACAACAATACTATGGTGATATGTATCACTCCCCCTTAGTCAATACTTCTTCTCACAATGAAAACCACTCCCCCTTACATAATGATCCGTAAACCAAATGTATTTGTAGTGTGAACTACACAATAATTCTCCCCCTTTTTGTCAATATAAATTGGCAAAGGTACGAAAACTAGCGGGATCATAAAAAAATTCTTATAGAGATACTTCATGACTAAAAGTGAACATATCAACTTTGTTTCGATGATTTCACAGAGTCGAAACTTAGTGTATTCATCAAGGAGTTTATAAAGATACAAGATAACTCCTACAATATTCCACAGCTGCACTCCCCACAAAGATTTGGTAATTAAGCACAAGTTCAATTAAGAACTCTCCCCCATTAAATGTCATTCCCGAAAGAACAACAAGAGCGACCTTACTTTTACAATAAAAGAAGGATTTCTTTGGACATTAACAAATTACATGAACCATGAATTTGTATCTAGAAAACTCAATTAAATTAACCACAAGAGAAACCATGATTAATTTAATCGGAAATGCTCAACATCAGAGAACTTACGGAGCCGCACAGTACTTTCACGTAGAAGTGGATCAGGGAAAGATCAATACTGCGGAATATACAAAGATTCATTCTATTTTCATCAATATTTGCATAATGATACCATAGACTTAATCTTTGTTATCAAAAGTTCATTTTATTTTCCATCAATATTTGCATAAAGACATATAATAGACTTAACTTTTGACATGAACCAAAACTGGGAACCAAATGTATGCATACTTGTGTGTGTACTAAATGGTTGATGGAGACTGGGTAAGTATGCGTACCCGTACGCATACTGGCGGAAGTTCATGTCCGTGAATTTCTGCTGAGTTTAGAAATCAAAACCAACTCAATCCGGTTACCTAAGTATGCGTACCCGTACGCATACTGGCGGAAAGTTCACGTCCGCTAATTTCTGCTGAGTTTGGAAACCAAAACAAACTCAAATCCGGTTACTTAAGTACGCATAACCATATGCATACTTAAGTGTGTTACTTTCTAAAATTGGTTTATTCGTGAACTTAAATATATATAAACTAAGGAATGCATATTTGCAAACCGTGGCTATAAAGTTCATGAATCGATTCGAGTGAATCAAAACCGATTTTGCTTTGATTGTGTCTTGTATACTTCTATAATATCTAAGAAATTGAACAACTCTTGAACTAGTTCATTTGAGTCATTTGGACTAGTTATGGTGAAGATGAATAAGGTTGATATGAAAGTGCTCATATGGCTAACCATTTGGTTAACTACTGTTGAACCAACGAATTGTACATGTTTAGGTATGGACTTTCTAGGAGATGATTCTGATTCCGATGATGAGGTTGTTAAAGAGATAGAGATTGAGAATGAAACTAAATTGGTTGAATTCGTGGAAGACCCAATTGAACTTGCCAATGATTATATTGATGCTGAGATTACGGTTGAAGCACACGAAGAATGGCTAAATAGTTTGATAGAGGACCACGGTACAAATGAGGTAAATAATTCATTGCAATTCTTTAAGAATGATGAGGATCCTGTAATACAACAGATTGTGGAAGGTTTGTCTAATCTTTTGCATATTTCTAAATCTTTTGATCCACATCGCTTAGGATTGGAGTTGTGTGTTTCTACAGTTTTAAAGGATTATTTTGCTTCTAAGTATCCACCACTTGATATGTTTGATTCTAGCATTGCGCAGGTTCAACAAGAGGAACCTATAGAAGCTCCCTTATTTTATGTTCTCTATCCACTTTCGAGTGTAGAAAGGACTAAGTGTGGGAGAAGCTTTCAAGCTATAACAATTTCATTATTCATATTTTATGCTAATCATTGTGTGAAGTTGTTACTAGAGTTGCAGATTGTTTTCTGGGCAGACTACCAGATTTTCAGATTGTTGGTATATGGACGATAGCAAGAAATTCGGGATGACGACTTTAAACCAAGCGTTAAATGGGAGGCAACCCATAGGTTTTGTATCTTAAACCCTTTTATTTTTTGTTTCTATTGTTTTCATGTCATGTTTGCATCCCCATGTTTAATTTCATTGAGTCTATATTTAGACTGCACGTAGTTCAGTCCAGAGACCATAACTTTCAGACCGTTATCGAAACACTGTGACCTTTTCACACTGTGTATAAAACACGTAGATGAACAACTTTTGTGAAATGGAGTTTTTCCAAATTCCTTATCAATTTGCACATTTTTTGTGTTTTATCTGCTTCTACGTCAGAATTCATATTTTTTAGTTTTACACATTGAGGACAATGTGAAGTTTAAGTGTGGGGGAGTTTTTGCATATAGATTTTTCACTTTTTTGTACATATTTGCATAAAAACTCCAACTTGTAGTTAGTTTAGAGTCACATAGTATACATGTCGCTAAGATTACATCGAAAATTCTCACAAGAGTGACTGAACTTAAAGATGCCATAGAACGTGATCGGGTTTCTTGCTTGTTTGAGAGTTAAAGTTGGATTTAACCATGCCAGTGGCAAATGAGGTGCAGAATGAATTCGGTATTAGAGTTGTGATCCACTATATTGGAGACTACCCATTGTTACATCATGTGAGGCACCGACCTTCAATTCTTTGTACGTGTCTAAATATGTGCTTTTAGAGTGTGTGTCACCGTACGTTAATTCTACGTAGAATGGTGAGCTACCCAACCTCCCACCAATAGAATCACTACTTTGATCTCTTGAGTGCTATTTTATCAATCATGACGGTGACATCGAATTGCTAACTTACGTACCACTTGTAATTTTTTTCGTAGTTAGCACCATCCACTTTATTTCTCTCTACACCAACAGGTCCATAGAAACATCATCATCAACAACAAGAGGAGCGACATCAAAATCTATAAGGAAAGTTGAATTCGTTTGAGGTTTACAAGCAACAATACAAGGAAGAGCAAATTTCATATCCAAGTAAAGTAACATACAATGAGCAGATTTTATATATACATGTTGAAGACTTACATATAAGGAGCGGAATTCTATATCTAAGTATGAAGACTTATTTACAAGAGCGAAGAAAATTAAAAGATGAGAGTTATTGAAGTTTATGATACAAAGACAATACAAGTTGTGAAGATCAAACTGGTAAAGTACTTCTTTCATGGCCATGTTATTTTAATTTCGTTATTATTTTTGTTGTTGCAATCTTTTTGTTTAAAAAGGAAAGGAAAAAAAAGGGAAAAAAATACAAAATACAAAAAGGAAAAAGGAAAAAGGAAAAAAAAACAAAAAGATTTGCATTTAGGTTGTTATTTGTTCAATAAGGTCACGAGGAAGAAAAATTTATAAGGAAGTTTCAAGCAACAAGGAAATTGAAGAGAAAGAGTTACAAATTGTCAGAGTTCTACTAAGTTCAAGAGTTTATCATCAACAGTTGAAGCCGAAGACGAAGACCAAGAAGATGAAGAAGACGAGCGGAAGGAAGACGTTTCTATTCCATCCTGTGAGAGTGGTGCTAACTGCACATCGAACGGATAACGAGGTAAGTAAGCATATTCCAACCTTCGTTAAGTGGTTGATTTCCTTTCTTAGAGATCGTCAAAAAAAATAAAAAAAAGGGTTTTCAAAATGATAAAAGATGTGGGTTTTCAAAACAATTCGGAAGGTTTTTCCTTCCTACTATTCAACGTGTCACAGGACTCTCTCTTCATTCCTACCTGGACACATGTGTGATCCATAAAAAAGCTGTTTATTATTGAGAGCAACTTCATAAAACCCTTTCTGGTGAGGCAGAGTCGAGACTTTCGATCACTCTCGAACCCGGATTCTCTCGATAAGGGATGGTTATTTCTCTCTCAACTTTTAAGGATGAGATTGTGTTCATATATTTGTCTAACTTCTTATGACTAGTGTGCAGAATCTCTATGTCTTCTTAGCGCGTTGGATGCTATCATTTGGGAGAACTAGTAAGTTGGAAAAGTAGGTTTTGTGGGTATACCTCTTGTAAGCCCTCACGAGACTATAACTCGTCCACTAGGGACACCTAGGGGTTTAAAGGCATGTTTCATTAGCTAAGTGCATCCGTTTTCTCGACGATATGGAGTTGTTGTATTTTAGATAGTTTGCTCTAGGACTAGCAAAAGCCAAGTGTGGGGGAATTTGTTAAGTGCATATTTTGCATATATTTAGTGTCGAATCCATGCTAGTAATTGCTATATATTCTTGCGAATTATTGTATATTACTCTTGTTTTCTTTTATTTGTCTTTTATTTGTCTTTTATAAGGTGAATCATCCGAAAGAATTGAATTTGCACTTAAATGTGCAATAAAAGAAGTTAGCTATGAGCGGAGAAGGGCCAAATACCAAGTAGAACTCGTTCGAATCCAAGAGTCCTTGATATCACCTCGAAGAGGACGAAAATACAAAGCCTATGGCGAAAGAATGGAGTCAATCCGACGTCGTATGAAGAATCTGGAAGCATTTGAAGCAAGCCGAAGTTGTCAAAAACTAGAGAACCTACAGAACTGTTATAGGCACCCGAGTTTCTACTCAGGGAAGCCACGGAATATTAATTAAATTGTCAGTCTTCTATGACTGACAGTTGAATGGGAGCTCTGTTGAGTATCGATGGGAAGGCTAAGTTGAATGAGACGCAGATGGAGCTTTGGCAATGGCCGCGGTGAGCTTTCCGTGAGTGAAAGATGCTGGAAGTTGGCAGTGGTGATGAAGACGAGTTCAGAGCTCGGAGTTTGAGAAGAAGACAATGACTGGCAGTGAGGTTTGATCGGTGATTGGCTGTGAATGCCGGTGATTGATGATGCTGCTGCCATAGACGACTGTGAAGGGGGTTATATATGCTGTGGTTCGAGTCTGTGCTTGTTAGTTCGAGATGAAGGTTGCTGTGATTGATGGAAGATGGAGAACGAGCAGGAAAGAATGAGTTGCTGTCGTGATCAATGGCAGACAATGATAATGCTGGTGATGCCAAGGATCCATGAGAGGTACTGTTGATGATGATCGCTGATGATGGAAGATAAAGAGCTCGAGGAACAGCAGGGAAGAAAAAATGGTAGTGTTGCTGCCATTTACGAAGCTGTGGAGTATATAGTGTTGCAACGGAGATCAGATTTCGAGATGGGATTCGAATTGAGTTGAGCTGTTATACCAGTTGGTGATTCTCGTTGCTTTTGATAACGAGCCGGTGATGGGTTTGGTAGTTCGATGGAGTTTGGGTCGCTTCTGTAGCTGTTAATCATGGTGGAATCTGTTAATCATGGAGTCGGCAGTGAGGATTAATATGTTTAGGTGTGATTGCAGCTCGAGTTGACTCTGTACACGGAATGATGGTGATGCTCGTGACCAAGAGAAGGAGGACTCAAGTTTGGGTTTGCTGCGTTCGAGTAACGGCAGAGGTGAAGAGCCAGAGATGGAGTTAGGCTTTCGAATGAGTTTCAAAACTAAGAAGAAAATAATTCTCACGGCAACCAGACTGTCCGTGAGATGACGAAGGGAAAAGTGAAAGTTTAGGGAGTTTCAAAACTCACGGCAACCAGACTGTCCGTGATTCCGACTGAGAGAAAAGAAGAATCCAGGGAAAATTATTACTCACGATAACCTGAGCATCCGAGGGAAACGGAATTCATGGACAGTATCATGGCCGAGGGAAAAGAGTAGGCTGTCAATTCCAGCGGACTGACAAGCCAATTACGATTTGGGTTGGGCTTCTACAGCAGCTGCACAAGTCCTTTAGGCTGTGTTTATGCGACTTCTATTCCAGACGTGAATTATTTTGGAATTTGGCAACCTATTTCGCACGGAATTAAGCACGGGTACTTCTACAACTTGGAGACTATTAAAGAGACTTCTTAACCTAAATCAAATATCATACATCTCATAATATACTTTTGTTCTTCATTAATAGTCTAGGGTTTACCCCTTTAGGGGGAAACCGGGAAACGGTGTAAACATGAGAGGCTAAACTTTATTGATTAGGATGAATTCTATGTTCCGGGCGTGAAGCTTAATTATTATACAAGTTTATTCGAAGTTTTTATCATATTATCGATTGTCTTTTCTATATCTAGGGTTTATGATTGATTACTAGATTGTCCAAGTGTACAATTGGATTAATATTTTGATCATTCTAATGCTAGTAGAAGTTGGGTGATAAGTGTAATAGTCAAACAACTCTCTACACAAGTAGAAATCGCGAGACCTTACAGAGGGATTCTGTGGAGCAATTGCGAGTGAAGACAACATCAGCAAGTGAACCTTGAGCTAAGAGTTTAACTACTGGGATCAACCTAATTCACAAAGCCTAAAGCGTTCGATTGGATTACACCTTGAGTGAGCTACTACTTGGTGGTTCAGTTGGATAGAAACTGATATTGGAGAGCTTCCGTATTC
Organism: Papaver atlanticum; assembly: GCA_023531105.1. Classification (NCBI taxonomy): domain Eukaryota; kingdom Viridiplantae; phylum Streptophyta; class Magnoliopsida; order Ranunculales; family Papaveraceae; genus Papaver; species Papaver atlanticum. Next base: position 659,249 of record JAJJMB010002379.1, on the reverse strand, counting down.
GTGGGAAAAGGAGTTTTGGGGATAGCTAAGCGTACCTGCTATTCTACGGTTGGTGATATATGATTCTTACGAAAGGTAAACGAGTACACTATGCAAGTTAACGTTTGGTAACGGCGAATGACTCCTAATCATCTTTTCATCTTATTGTTTATTATTATTTTAATTATTCAACAAACCCCCTTGTCTTTTATTATTTTGCTGAACTAAATAACATATCAATTACACAGCTCTATGTGGGAACGATCCTTACTACCGCTATGTTACTAGTTAATTAGTGGGAAATATCTTGATTAATTTGTTGCACTTACGACATGCATCAGGAATCAAATGAGATCAAGAAACAAGTCCAGGAACTTCTAGAATTAGGAATGATAGTGCCAAGTGCTTCACCTTGTGGATCAGCGGTATTGTTAGTACCAAAGAAAGATGGAGGCTGGCATATGTGTATTGATTATAGAGCATTAAACAAGATCACTATCAAGAATCGTTACCCTCTACCTAGGATAGACGACATGATGGATCAGTTGGAAAAAGCTCGAGTCTTTACAAAGTTAGATTTCAAATCTGGATATCACCAAATGAGAGTTCGAGAAGATGATACATAGAAGACTGCTTTCAAAACCAAACAAGGCTTGTTCGAATGGTTGGTGATGCCTTTTGGTTTGTGTAACGCTCCAGCAACGTTTATGCATTTGATGAATGATTTGTTATGACCTTTTATAGAAGATTTTGTGATTGTTTACTTGGATGATATCCTAATATACAGCAGAACTTGGGAAGAGCATATCATTCACGTTGAGAAGGTGTTTAAAGTGTTACATGAAGGCCAGCTGAAGTTGAACGGAAAGAAGTGTGAGTTTGGAAAAGAGGAGTTGGTGTACCTTGGATTCATTGTTAGTGGTGGACAACGGAAGATTGATCCAAGGAAGGTCGAAGTGATCACTAAGTGGCCTAGACCTAGTACTGTAACTGAAATCAGGAATTTCTTAGGGGCTTTCACATATTTGCGTAAGTTTATCCGGCATTTTTCGAATATTGCAGGACCATTACATGGTTTGACGGGAGCTAAGGAAAAGTTTGAATGACAGCAAACCCATGAAGACGCTTTTCAGTTACTAAAAGGAAGATTTCAGAAGCACCGGTGTTGGCATTGCCTAACTTACAGCGTACTTTTGAAGTTGAGACCGACGTTTCTAACTATGCAATGGGAGGAGTGTTTCTACAGGATGGTAAACCAGTGGAGTACCATTCAGAATTGTTCTCAGGTGCTATCAAGAACTACGCACCTTATGACAAAGAATTTTATGCTTTATATCAATGTATCAAGCATTGGCGAGTGTATCTCTTAGGTAAATAAGTAATGGTACATTCAGATCACAAACCGTTTGAGAATCTACACGCACAGATGAAACTACAACAAGCCCGACACATGAAGTGTATGTCTTACTTGATGAGTTTCAACATTCTCATTAAGTACAAGAAGGGAGTAACAAACAAGTTGGAAGAAATGTTGTCTCGTGCACCAGTCCGAGCATTAATGGTAGCCATGAGAATTCAGCCGATTGTTCCTCAAGAGTATGCAGAGTCATACACATCTAGCAAAAACTTCAAGAAGGTGCTAGAAGGGATAAAGAGTGGTTTGAAGGGCGAGTTTGAACTCCGAGATGGATTTTTATACAAAGGTCAGTTACTTTGCATTCCAGAAGATGGAGATCGTTTACAATGGTTGAGAGAGGCACACACATCTCAAGTTGCTGGACACTTTGGGATGAATAAAACTCTCCTTAACCTTCGTCGTTATGTCTTTTGGCCAAAGATGCAAGATGATATGGCTAAGTAAGTTAGAGGGTGTAAGTTGTGCAGCACATCTAAACCTTCCAACAGAAAATGTGGGTTATATCTACCATTACCAGTGCCATCAAGGCCTTGGTGGATTAACGAAGACCAAGTCTGGTTATGATTACTTGTTCGTTGTGGTCGACCGATTCAGCAAGATGATTGCATTAATTCCATGTACAAAGACGGTAACGGGAGCCGGTGCAGCAAAGCTCTTCTTTGAGCATGTGTGGAAGCATATTGGTTTACCTACTTCGATTATTTTTGATAGGGATAGTCGATTCCTTAGTCATTTTTGGGATTCTTTATGGAAGATGATGGACACTAGGTTGAAAAAGAGTACAGCTTTTCATCCACAAACAGACGGACAAACAGAAGTGGTCAACAGGACTATGGTTCACATGTTAAGGGGATATAATTCCAAGGACCCTAAAACTTGGGATGAGAGTTTACCATATCTACAATTTGCATTCAATAGAGCAGTTCATAGTTCTTCGAGAAAATCTCCTTTTGAGACGTGCTATGGTTACTTACCACCTAGTCCTTTCGATCTAGTATTTTCCAGTGACACCTCAATGGGGGGAAAGGAAGGAAGTGAACGGCAAAAGGAACAAAAGTTCTAGGAGAGGATATCTCAGATTCATGCAACTGTTGAAGCATAATTAAAGAAGTCACAAGCCAAATACAAACCAAAGCATGACAAGCATCTTATGCCTTGTAATTTCGATGTTGGTGATTTGGTGTGGTTAAAATTAGGTAAGGAACGACTGAAGGGGGAAGGTAAGAAGTTGAATCCATTGAGGTATGGACCATTTCGTATTCTCGATCAGATTGGTGACAATGCATTTCGTCTAGATCTGCCACCTTATCTAGGAATGTACTCGGTTATAAATCCTGAATACTTGAAGTTGTTTGAACCACCATTACTAGATGATGACAGTGACGACACTATGATCTTACCACGAGTAGAAGACTTATGGTTTGATAGAGAGGAACCACTCAAGGAAGACTGCGTATTGGGGCGAAGAGTGACTAAAACACGACAAGGAGAGAAAGAAGCTTTTTTAATCGGATGTAAAGGTCAAGTTCCTAGCAAGGCCAAGTGGTTTAACAAGGAAAAGGGGGCTCTCGAGTTCCCTAACCTTCATTTTTAACTCTCACAGGAGTTCAAGTTCTTAAAAGGGGGACCCATAAAACAGGTGTATCCGTACTCCTTTAGAGAATTTAGTTAACCTCAAGCTAAGTTGAGGGAAGAATCCTATTCTAGGAAGGAATCCTTGTTTAGGCAGAATTCCTAGTTAGGGAAGAGTTTTGTTTTAGGAAATACTCTTAGTTTAGGAAATAGATTCCTAATAGAAGTCCTTGGTCGGCTAAGTACGATGAAGGTTATAAATAGAGGGCTTTGGCTAATAGCTAAGGACAGATACTAGATATAGAAAACCTAGAGAAAGCTTGGAACAATACTTGTGCAATCTTAACAAACAGTTTAAGGTTAATCCACTGTTTAGATAAGATTGTGAGCGTAACGAAGAGAGAATTGTAATCGTTTTCTTATTCATAATCGAGAAAAGATATTTTTTTTTAAAATTCCTACTTGTGTTCTATTTTTCTAAGTTTCTCGTCTATTATTATTCTGAATTCTGCCTTTATAGTAATAGCTACCAAGGTATAGAGATCAATACGTATCAGTCTTCACTTACCCTTTGTTGATGAAGTTCTCCAAAAGCTTCAGTTGATCTTCTCCTTCAAACGGTAGAACGCAAATGATGACTGGCTCATTTCTCAGCTACACTATCCTAGACCGAGACTTAACTAATTGTCGACTAGAAATCAAGATATAGTTTTGATAACTAAATTTGCCAACAATCTTGATATAGCAACACTTATGAGTTCGACCGAGCAATGCTCTAAAAATTAGTGATTGCAGTTTTTTTGATCTTGGATTTTTTGTATTCCAGTACAGCTTTGATAAATTGTTGCTTTGGTATGAAAGAAATTTGTGTTATGATCCCTCGATTATAACCATTGGATTCTGGATCTTTGTTTCCAGTAAGTTACGTGTCAGTCTAATAAGGTTAGATGTTACATTCAGAGTTGTTTTTCTTGAAGTATTCAGTATTCTAGTTCAGTACCGCCTCACGTATCACATCGAAGTTGTGCTAATTTGATTTTCGTCATCGCTTTTCTGATTATTGTGTTCGAAGTTTACATTTTGTAAGGGTTTCGCTAGTTGATACGAGTTTTAGTTGGAGGTTTAGGGCTAGGCATGAGTCATGTAATCTAGTCCATGCTGAGTTTACCACTTGTTTTAGCTGAGAATAAAATTATAAAAAATACTCAAATTTGTAATTCTTGCTCCCTTGCTAGTCAATTGTTTTTGTTTGGAGAAGAATATGGCTATGACCCGAGGCTATTTGATGTAGGTGTGTGACTCATGCGTGAGGGTTGGTTTTTGTAGCTCTCTTAAGATGATCTTGGATGTTATCTTGGCCTTATTGGTTGTTTTTCCAGGTGTACGTCTCTCCTCGAAAGCTAAGGTTTATAAATCAAATATGACATGTTAAGTTGAGAAAGGTTGAACATGTGCACATGTGATATGTCGTCCCTCTTTCTTTTTTGATTGATCCATTACTTCATTGAAATCTCTAAGTAGTACCCAAGGTATTGTGGGGCTTAGAAAGATTGTTGGAAAGTCATTCCACAGATCCTTTCTCGCATCCGGGTGAGGTGGACTGTAGATACCGGTATGTAACCAAGGTTGGGCTGGAGTGGGATGGGTGACGAGGGCATGTTTATTTTGACCATTAATGAAAAGGTTCCTTGATTATTATTAAAAAAAAAAAAAAAAAAAAAACGTGGGTTATAACCCCAAAGGTGTCATTATCCATCCACAAAAAACCTATCAAAAAAAAAGTAACACAAAAACCCCAAATAAACCTAAACTGTCTAACCTACCCTCCCATCTATTTCAGCCACAAAAAACCTACACCTAATATATCACTTACAGCGTACATTTTTTTATATAACGACAATTTTCCTTTAAATTTTCTCTTTCCTATTTCTCTCAAAAACCAAAAACTCAGATCTGAAAAAATCAATTTCGATGGCAATTATCTCTTCTTCTTACTTCGCAAAACAATTTTAGCAACTCAATAACCATAAATCGAGCCTAAATCGAAACCAATTAGTAACCTAAATCAAAATGGTGATGAAACAAGAGAAGAAAAGAAAAGACAAAAAGATTAAGAAAAAGCTTAAAAAAATGGTCAAAAATACTCCAAAAAAGGTAAATCGAACACATAGACGTTGTATGCCACTTGAATAAGGTTGCACATTCCTCGTCATGTACATACATTTGTTCCATAAGCTTCACTCTGATTTCACCAACCATTTGGCTAGGAGAGAATCTCTCTTCAGTATCCAACCATTAAAACTCTCTGCGATATTCGAACACAAGTCACCATATCGACGACCACCTACCAGCAACACCCCCACCAGAAACTTACCATATCACCAGCAACATTGGTTTCAATGACAACAGCTAGGCAAATCAACACAACTTCAACAATGAAACCAAACACGTCAACTTCTAAGTCAGACTAAATAAATTAGGAAAAAATAAGTTGAAACCATAAACTTACTGTTTCACCATTAAAAGTTTGGTTTCAGGATTAAAAAATAGGCAAAAATCAGATGAAACCAAATTTGGTTTCAACATAAACTTACTATTTCACCATTAAGACTTTGGTTGCACGATATAAAATTAGCCAAAGCAAGAGGAAATCAATTTGGTTTCAACATAAACTTACAGTTTTCACCAGCAAAAATATTGGTTTCAAAACGTTGTTTAATTTGTAAAATTTGTAGAAACCAAATTTGGTTTTATCATTTTTCTGTCATTTCACCAACACAACATTGATTTCGAGGATGATGACATATCAACATTTTCTGGTGATGATTTTGACGAAGATGATGTATCATCTAGTATACAATATATCTAGTTGTTCAGAAGTAAAAATCTCCTTGAGCTATCGATGACAAATCCCAATCCATATAGAAATTGATCTCTTTCCAAACCTCAATCTATAAAAGCCTACAAAATCGTTTATTTGAGTGGAGCTTGATAAGGTCTTAATCAGTACGAAATTGATACAAATCCCTAATTTTTCTTCCACATATGAGAAAAAATTCAAACGTTAAATCATAAATTGATACAAATTGGTATAACTCATAACACACATGTGTAATTAAATCGTGATTTATATATCAAATTTGGTGGTGGTACGGGAGGAGGAGGTACGGGGGGTGGGGTGGGGTGGGGGGTGGGAGGGGGGGGGGGGGGAGGCGGAGGTAGGGGAGAGGGGGAATCAGAAAATAGTAGTAGTGGATTTGGTTATGAGGTAGGAGGAGGTGGAGGCGGAGGTGGTGTTGATGGAAGAGTAGAAAAACATTACAGTGGGTTTGGTGGTTGTGCGAGAGTTTAAAGAGATGGGAAAAACTAGATCTCAAAACAAACAAGAAGTATAAAACGGTAGTACTGGTATTTTAAAAAAATGAAATGGATCTAATTTAGATCTTTTAAGAAATCTGGGGTTTTTGTATCACTTTTGGGGAATATGGTATTTTTATATGTCTCAATATATGGTTGGAGTTTTTGTGTGCTAAATTTGGTCACTTTGGTGTTTTATCACTTATTATGAAAAAAAAAAAAGAGAAAAAGAGAGTAAACAAAACATTGCGTCCAACAAAGGGTCGAGAGCAAAACCTTGGGAAATACTTCACCTGCCTCAAGTTTCCGTTCTTTATATAAGTTAGCAAGAGAAAAATATGCAAGTGTTGTTGATATGGTCTCCACAGATGGAAACTGGATATCCGATTGTAAAAGACATCTTACATGTACAGAAGCAAACGTGTTTGCTGAACTTCTGCTCGTAGTTGGCAGTAATCCTCCTGCTCTTGACTAACTACCTGACACAAGAAGATGGTCTGCATAACTCCGGCATCTTTACAGTCCATCCAGCCCATTGCCCAGCTGGCTCTAAATCCTAATATAAGCCCAACCGATATTTTTTTACTATATACAAGCCTAATTTTGGTTATTCGCACCCCCTAAAAAAAATTGCAACCCAAAGTAAATTTTTGCACCCCATTTCCGAAATATTGGCTCTGCCCCTGAGTATTGACATCATGCAGTATGGAAGAAGTCGATCCCCCAAAAATCTTTTTAGTCCGGTACTCTGGTGTATAATTCGTGGGAAGCTTAATAAAATTGACATCATGCAGCAAAAAGGCATCGACATATACAACTCATGTGCTCTTTGTGGTGATGGTATTGAAACACATGACCTGACCATATCTTCTTGCACTGCAAAATAGCACACAATGTATGGTCTTATGTTATCCCGAGCAATTGTTGGTCTTGGGTGGTTACTAAGAATATGAAAATTCTAGCTCATGGATGCCATCATAAGTACTTCTCCAACTCAGGAAATTACATCTGGAATCTCATTCCGGCAGCAGTTGTTTTTTTGATTCAGAGTTGGGCAATGAGGTGAAATCTTTGGTCTTAACTTGGGCTAGTGCAGCTGGTAGAAGAGTGCGCTTGAACTTTGCAAGTTCAGTTCTCAACAATTGGGAAGTAATTTTCCAGTATTTTTCTTATAATTTTTGTTTTTTCTTCTACCACTGGTAGAGTTTTTGTACATTCTCCGATTCTAATAAACTCTTCTCTTGTGGTCAAGAAAAAAAAAAGGGTCGAGGTAGACGAGATCCTCATAAACACACTTTTGAGCAATAAGATCTTCAACTGAAGCCAAGTCATGTCTGTTAATACAATCATAAAATTTCCTCACAATATCAGAAATTACAAGAAAGGTTTCTTGAATGGTGAGAAGAGATGGAGATGTAACGGAGATACTAGGAAATAACAATACGGCATGTGATCCAAAAACTAGCAAACAACAAAGCTGTCTCTAATAATGTAAAGTGTCCTGAATGCTGCCACAGGCAGTGCTCGCACATCTAAAGAACTGACACAGACAAGCTGCAGCTGCTCTAGAAAAATGTTAACTGACGTTTATATGCTAAAGAATGCGACGCCACAGTGCTGCTGCACGTTCTATATACAAGAACAGAACTTTCTTATATACCTTAGGAAAATGAGAGGAGGATATAAGTATATAAATACATGTTTCATATTATATAAATCGCAAAGAAATTCGGTGCAGTTTATGATGGTTTCATGATAATGAAAATAACTAGTTAAGAAAAGGATAATATTCTCCTGGACCTCTGTTCGCATATACATAAGCTGAAAATGGTAAGTCGTTTCTCCTATATAACTTTTGAAAAGCATCAAAATCAACTCGTGTCACTCCTTCTGGTACGAAGGTTTGCAGAGAAAGGAAGTTCTCCTCTTGACAGTGCAGCTGATAATCCATATTGGAGCAGTAATTATTATCATCCCCCTCAGCATCAAAGATGTGCGATGGTTCTTTCATCCTAGCTAGAAAGAAATCACGCTCTCTAGGAAAATAAGGAGTAACAACCTTAAGTTCATCGTACCGCAAATTGTAAACTTGAAGATCCATCCCAGTTAACCAGTACAGAAATATCTGATCAGAGAAACTGAAGATACGAGTAGGAGGTGTAGTACTGCTGCCAAAGCAAAAACAGCAGGGATCTGGTGATGCTGTGCGAGTAGAATTTTTCACACGAACATTAAAACTCTCCTCCTTAACCCACTTGGATTGATCTTTCAATGCATACAAATAAATCTTACAACAACAGCAGCAACTACTACTATCGTGACAATTACGTCGATGAAAATACTCACCTCTATTCCCTAATGGGTTTTTTATACGTGCAATACAGGGAGATCCTTTGAACTCCAGAAGATGAGGGTAATCAACAAGTAGGGGCTTCTCTTGCTCACCGGTATAAGTGGGGAGTCGAATGAACTGAAACTTCTCATCGTTGAGATTGAACATTAGTAGAAGCTCCATCTCACTATTATTATTATGTTGGGTGCCGTCATTAGCTCTTTCTTTTCCCCCGAAAGTTGCTATGATCCTCCAAGCCAGACACCCACCAATACTACTACTACAAAAGATGGCTGATTTATAACTACTTGTAGCAGCTCTTAACCGAATAATAGGACGGCCATGATGTGACATGGGCATTGTTTTAGCAGTGATATTTCTCCATGACTTAGTTCCCAGTGTGTATACAACAAAGTTAAGTTGCACGTTAGAGGAACAAAAAATACTTAATACCTTGTACTCTTTTGCGAAGGAATCAAATCCGAATCCGTGACAGATGATGTGGGCATCAGAGATAGATTTCCCAAGGGAGACTGGACATATTATACAGAGATAATCACCCCTATATGGGTTCACGATTGTGTAAGAAGTTCTAGTAGTACCCACAAGTGACAACATACAAGGGAAACCATTACAGTAACCAACTAGTTCCCATTTATTACTAGGATGAGTTAGATCCGACGTTAAGTGCTCAAAGTCTCGAAGAAAGTGGTGGCCATCACCGTAAACTCTTGAAAAACTTACTGTTATATCTAGCATCACCAGTATCAGGACTCCCAAGCTTAACATTTAAAACACCAAGTATAAAATCAGGCTTTTTTTGCGATTGACGAAAGTGGGAATAAGTTAAGCGTTTATCATTATGAACCGAGTTATACCCGAGTTTAGAGACTGCAGCACAACGAAGTAGTGTTCTTACTGGAACCTTGGTTAGTATTGTCTCCATAATTAAATCATGATGAAGGCACTTCTTTCTTCTGTATACTCTTTTCTTCAAGACTATTGTTGTTGCTGCAGTACTGGTGGTGGACATGGTTTTACTTTTGTCATCACCGCAACCAGTTAGAGATTTTCCGCTCATCCTGATAACTTGATAAAGAAAACAATTGATGATGCTGCTGATGCCAACTGCTTCCTACAGGAATGTATCAATTACTTTGGTTCTGGTATATATTACTACTTATATATGTATAAAAAGATGAGATTGGCCGGATGCTTTCCAACAGCTTTGGTTATGCCCTAGCCATCTTAACAACCGTTTCCTAATGTGAATCAGATTCTTAAGTTAGCCTACCAACTTGATTTCCTAATCTAAACCATATTTCCTATTGGTGTCCCTCACAATAATTTGCCTCCAAGAGATTCTTGATCGCAAGAAGGATTGTATGCCAGTCACACTAAAAGGTAGAAGCTTTAAGCCCAAAAGCAAGAGCTAGCTTCTCACAGTGGTACATCAAGAGTTCCTCCTTCCACGTCATGGAGATCACTTTCATTCTCAACCCTGTAATTCAGCTTCTTTATCTCTGCTGCTAAATCATCTAACTTTTTCATAAATCTCCATAATTACCGCGACAAATGCGTAAACTCGTCCCTAATCTCAATCCAACTCGTTCCCATCTCCTTCTTGCCCCACTATCCCTGAGAAGTTTCCTTAATCCTGAAACTGTATCCCATTTTCCATTAGCTGTATATATATGCTTGATGGCAGAAAATGATTTCCCGCATAATCGGGTTCAATCTCGAAAAGATTTTTCGCTGCAACCTCAGCCAACTCGAGTTTCCCGTAAATCCTGCAAGAACCCAGCAGTGCACCCCATAAAGAAGCAGTTGCACTAAATGGCATACACTCAATCAGCAACCTAGCTTCACGGACCATCCCAGCTCGACCTAGAAGATCAACCATGCATGCATAGTGCTGAACGTTGGGGTGTACTTTGTGATCTTGCATCATCAGCTCGAAATATCTTTGCCCTAGATCAACCAAACAGAAACATCATCAGGATGGATAGTCATCTGCTGCATTTTTTCAAACAGAATCATGACCTCCAAGGACGGCGCATGTCTAGAGAACCTGATATCATTGCACATTCCACGGGACAACATTCTTATCTTCAATACCTGAAAACACGGAGTAGGCTTGCTCAATGCTTCCGCATTTTGCTTACATATCTATGAGAGAGGCAATTACGAAATTGCTACTACCAATACCAGTTTTTACTAGCACCACATGAATGTGGTTCCCTTCTATCAAAGCTGCCAGACTTACGCAAGCATTTATAACAGCTGAAAGAGTAAACTTGGTGTGTCCCAATTCCATTGCATGAATTCTATAAACAATAGGGCTTCCTCAAAAACATTGTTCTTTACACATCCTGCTATAGCTGACCTCCATCTTACAGCACTTATCCAGCGTGCAACGAAAAACCTTAAGAGCATCTTTGATCATACTGCATTTGGCATAAACTTCAAGAAGTGTGGTACCTACAAACACATTGGAACCGGTCGCAGTCTTTAAAGCAAATGCTCGTAACTGCTTGCTCTCACAGGCTGCTAATTTTGAAGCACATGTGCACAGGATACTTGACAGAGTGAATTCGCTTGGTAAGGTTCCTTCTGTTGACATCATTTTGAAAAGCGCCAAGGCTTCTTCTTCTAGTCCATGTTGCGTAAGCAGACTAATCACGGTGTTCCGTGAAACTATGCTTCATTGAGGCATTCTATTAAAAACTAGCCTTGGAGAGTTAATAAGCCCACATTTAGAGTACATATTGATGATGATGTTACACGTTCTAGTGTCTGACCGCAAATCTTCCCACCTGCAAAATCCAATGCCTCTGTACCTCTTTGCAACCGATATTGCAAACCCACCAATGCCTCTCTACCACCTGCAAAATCCACTGGAGCTCTTTGTGACAACTGTTCCTCTGGTTCAGATTTAGTGATGGATGATAGGCCTCTATGAGGAAAGCAAAAACAAGTGGAATGTTCTCTGAATTTCCTAAGTGAAGTTTTCATAATTTGATCAAAGAAAAAAAAAAGTATTCTATACATCGCTTGTAGAAATCAAAGGCTTCTCTAACTAATCAACTGACACCATACGTTTCAATTTTGTGTTTCTTGAAAAATAACTAAATATAGTCCTTTTGTAAAGGATCAATCAGATCTCTTAGGGTAGTCTTCCAGCTGTTGCAATTTAGGATCATCCTTCCCCGACATGACTTGCTGTACGCCTTCTTGATACCCTTGTATGAAGCTCTTGAGAGCATCTCTATAAGAAGATGCCCTTGTCATGTAGACACGTTGTAAAGCAGGCCTTAGAGTTTCCATTCCCCCTCTGGCAGCAACCGCTGTTTGTTTAACACGATAAGAACTGACATAAGAGACAGGCGCATACAAACATAAACCAAAAAACTGGGCACACAGCATTAAACAATAAACGCTATCAGAAAATTAAAAAACCAGTAAATTCTTAGTAAAGATCTGAACACAGTCTATAAGAGAAGCCCACCAAGATCCTCCAATGTGGAAGGTTCGTTATCTTTTGTTGTTGTGTTTACTCCATCACCTTTATCTGTGAACTCATCATCCTTTTTGTAGTCATTTGGCCGAAGATCAGGACCAATATCCCTTACCCAGCTTGCTGCATAGAGCCTAGATGCTTGCTTCAAAACCTATTGCACAATAAATCTATAATAACCTCCAAATTCCTACACATTTCTATCAAACCAAAAGGAGGCATCCCAATAAGATTATACTTGTCATCGCCCATATCTATAACAGCTAAAAACACCCAAAATTGAGCCAACATTAACTGAGAAATCTTTAAAAGTGACTTTCATGGGCGGGACTAAACAGAAAGAAGCAACCTTGCACAACATAACAACGGTTACAACTATTACAAAGGCTTTAAAGAGAAACGGGATACTTACATAATATCGTTCCTTCCAAGTTAATTTTCTTCGCTTTTTAATGTGAGGGGGATCAGACAACGAGGAAGGGAAAGCAATTTGTTTCAAATCATATCGAACATAATTATATGCTTTCCAGCACACGACCTTCAACTTCATTTTGCTGTGTGATAACCCTGGACGAGAACCCGTGAAGAAAAAAATGATCAAATAGGTATCCTTTCTTTTTTGCATCATGACAAACTTAGCTAGCATCAAAACATACCAACAGTACTTAAGTTCAAGAAGAAAAAAACCCGCATCTTTTTGGGTTTCAGTTCCTTCTACTTCCAAGAATTTAATATAATCATACACCCCTATTCAAACAACTAGGGAAAGGAGCTATTAACTTTCAATAATCAGTGGTAAGCAATTTGGAATAATAAGAGGAGAAAAGGTCTTGAGTTAGCGATTATGTTGTTATGTTCTTGCATGAGCTGCGACGCAAAGGATACACAACATCTTATGTAATATGAATTTTAATTTTCCTAGGCTACATTTTCCAGTCATTTCGTATAAGCGACATATCCTAGCTTCTAAACCTTCTCTCTTTTATGTTGTATAAGCTACGCCAAGTCCTATTGCAAAACCTTACAATATATTGTCCAAATACTAATGTTGTTGTCTGTGAGGCAGGTCTATAGGAAAGATGTATACCTATCGTGAATGTATAATCCTTAGGACAGCAACAACCACAATCTACAAAGTTAACCGGATCCTGAGAGAAACTTAGCGGACAGTGGCCTGGAACTGCAATTACTTCTACGACGAGTTCTGCGAAAAGCTTGATGTGCCTTAGAAAGTTTCTAGTAGTTTGAACTAGTATTTTGTTTACTCTTCTAAACCCTAAATCACAAGAGTATAAGCTGATACCTCGTGAATTTTCTGATGAGAGAGCGGGTGATGAGTCCCATCCAGAGACCTAATTGTATGTGCGCTAAACAATTAAGCTAATAACAACCATCGAGCACAAATTCAATAAACCTAACTGGTACATATGCACCGTACTTCAATTTAACAGCATGTTTGGTTCAGATTTTAAACATGGTTTTCTCGGTTTTCAAGCATTTTCAGAAACAACCTTTTTTTCTTGTTTTCATTTTCTATTTAAAAACATTTTCTTGTTTTCATTTTCTATTTAAAAACATGTTTGGTATACACTGTTTTTAAACTTACCTCGGTCTGCTTATCTGACAGCATAAAGAATTCCACAATTTCCGTAACATGCAGTGGTATTAATGGAATTCCTGAGCTCCTACTGATTCTTTTAGACAATGGTTGGATTGACCAGAATCTTGGATCCCAGAATATTAAACGGGCATTCTGTTCCAGGTGATCAACCTCTTATTTGACAGTGTCATACTTAGTATTTGTAAACTTGTTGAGGTTCCACGAGTGGATATGCTTACAAGCCTTATGGTTTTCCCTTATTTCCAATTCATAGATTTCAGCCCCTTATAAAAAAAAGGTCAGCATCAAAATTTGAAGTGAGTAACCTTAGATATAACCAGGTCAGTGCCTACAATCACTTATAAGTCATCTGATAAAGCTATAGATATGTTATCCTACAAGATATACAATCATTGAATTTCAAAAAATGAAATGCCAATACAAGCTGGTAGTTAAATGGGCTATATCTGGAAGAAAAGGCCATTAGCGTTAAGGGCTGGTTTTAAAACTCACAGTCATATTCTTGGTTAAGTAAGTCTAAAATGCTTTTCTTCCCAGTTTGGTACAGTTTCCTGGTTCACCTGTAATCCAAATTCCAATAGATACAAAAAGATCCGTAATTTCCAGCTATAATAAGATTCTAAAACAATTAAGTGGGTGATGTAGGTTACATTGAAGTTCGACAACAATCAACAATGGTGACACCTTTATACTTTAGTGAAGAGCTAAGCTGTGAACAATGAGTTAGATCAGTTCATCTGATCCTGGAGGAGATCCAATGTTTGATAGGTCAACTTTTGACGGAAAAATAGATAAAAACATGTAAAATATGACAAATTAAACTCAAAAGTTCTTATCTCTGCCAATCGATGATACTAATACTACGATGACTGCCACATAACTAAAGAACAACTGTTGAAATTACCATGTAAAATTTGAGAGATACCTTTTTAAGCCGCTTTGGCCATAAGCTCAAAACTTCACTGTGTTTGTCACGACTACACCGGCTCTGTGAATACAAATATATATCATGTTTAAGTACGTCGGTGGCATTTCTAAGTGTATAATGCGTAAGATATCATTCATCTTATCTGTAATAGTGTTTAAGAAAATCACACTAAAAATCATGTCCTCAAATTTCCCAACCACCCCAGATATCATAATCTTGGAAGAAACTATATCTAGATGAGTAATTTTATCAAACAGTATGCGTGCATCCAAAACTCATTTGTCCATGACTCTAAAGGACATGAATGCTATTTATTCCGACAGAAGAGACCGGCCAATTTATAGGCGCCAGATTTGGGGAATCTTGAGCATTATGTCTAATGTTGAAGGAAAAGTTCCCTTGTTGATCAACTGGTAGCAGGGACTTTGAAAATTGTAAATGTGAATGTATGTTGAGGATCAAATCAAATAATACCAGAAACCCATTTTCAGGGAAATCATGTAGTAAAGATGAATGAGACGGTCATGGAAGAGAAATAGACGGAACAAGAAAAACTTAGATGCATAGAGTTAGAAGATTACCTGAACTCTGAGAATCCTATATGATAAGCCCAAAACTTTAATCACAGATCTTCCATAAATTTCATCGGAATTCCAAATTTGTACCGAAACTATGAAAATGGGAAACTCAGCAAGTGTAATCACAGTTGAAAACCCGGGAGACGCATGATTTTAGCTTAGGGTTGGTCCCAGCTGTCTTGTTTTTAGTATGTGAAAACCTAAAACCCTGGAAATTCAATTGTGACCGGAGCAGGAAATGAAATTACAGATGAAAAGTCGACGTGGCCTTTTGACATACACAACCTCATTAGCCTAAGTCCTATGGTGTGCTTGTTACCAGAACCCATTTCTCGGAGCATCTCCAATGCTTGGGGTGAAGGTCTTAAAAAGACATGACATATAGGATTTAACATTTTTCTAACCAAGAATTTATCTCCAATGCCAAGGTGAAGATAAAGATAAAAGCATGACATGGCTGCCATCTCATAGGAAAGGGTAAAAGAAGAAAGTCATATCTTTACCTTCTCCATGACCAAAGGTCTTTTGACACATCATCAATTATTTATTCCAAAATTAATTTTTCTCTAAGTTCTAAGGTAACGATACCTTGGCATTGGAGGGAGATTTTAAGTATAAAGTATAACTTTAATTTTTTTAGCCACATGGAAATGACCCACAACAAAAAAGTATTAATAGGACCTCCACCTAGGATTACCTCCACCCCCAGCATTGGAGATGCTCTTACAGTACTAATCTAGCGTGCCCAGGGTCATGGAGTTTAATACGGTAAATATATTGTTTCGGTGCAGCAAGCCGACAATAGATATGGCACAAAACTATTTATGCCATCATATAGGCTAAAATGAAATTACGCATGTTTCTATTAGAATTTCTTAAATTTCTAAAATATGACGAGTCTAGTTGATAGGAGGGAAATAATAGATTTGAGGAGGGAAAGATTAGGGGAAAGAGTCGAAATTTACAAGATTTAGGAAGAGGATACTAATCTAGAGATCTAGTGGTTAAGATTGTTTCGTTTCATATGAAACTAGAGATAACTCGCGCCGTAACGGCACTGCTTTAATCTAACTGATGTATCTTTTTTTCAGCGTTTTAGTTGTTCAATTTCCAGTGAGTTCTATATTTTCCATACATATTTAATAAAATTAGTCATATATATCATCAAAATATAACGACTAAATTATTTAAATAATATATAGTCTACATATGTATATCACTTTCCATTAGATTCACCTTGCAACCACTAAATCTAGTTAATCTTTTTTTCTAAGCACTGAATCGGGTTAATGCATATATGTTTTTACTGAAATATAATATCTTACACAGAATGAGTAAATGTACGGTTAGGTATCCTAATCGCCTGTTTACGTTTGATCCGATCCAAAATTATCTTATTATCGTGTTTGTAACCGTAATATGTATGGCATATATTTGCTTCAACATTTAATATTTTTATTAATATCTTGAGTTATGTTATCCATTAATTAATATCTTGAGTTATGTGATCCATTAATTAAAGGTCAATAAATTAAGGTACATAATGAAAGAGGTTACAAATATTACAATCGTCGGATGTATATTGTTAGGATGAGACTGGGATGGTTGGATCATCCGTTTGTCTCTAAAAATGTTATCTGGCCGTCGGTGTTCAAAAACCCTTTCTGTTTTGTATTATAGATGGTGAAAAAGCGGGGGTATAAAAACCACACCCAATAATTCGTTCGGCAATCTGTATGAACTAACTCCAATATTATTCCGAGATCACCAGCTTATAAAGCGAGCTCAACCAAGAAAAAATATCAAAGAGTTATATCTCTTTTTCCCAAATCAATCAACAAATCAAATAGATAGAAATCTATGAGCCTGATTGATATGAGAAATACTTGGACGGTACCATAGACCAATGCCCAAGTGTCAATCAATTTATATCCAACAAACAAAGGTCGGATTTATCAATTGATTTAACTACGCACAACCTTTGATATTTCAATTATATAAAAATATAATGCGGAAAAGAAATAACACAGACACCAGAAATTTTGTTAACGAGGAAACCGCAAATGTATAAAAACCCGGGGACCTAGTCCAGATTTGAACACCACACTGTATTAAGCCGCTACAGACACTAGCCTATTACAAGTTAACTTCGGACTAGAATGTAGTTGAGCCCTAACCAAGTCTCACACCTATTAAGGTACATTCGCGTTCCTTACACCTCTAGAACCACGCCGAATTCTGCGCACTTGATTCCCTTAGCTGATCTCACCCACAACTAAGAGTTGCTACGACCCAAAGTCGAAGACTTATAAACAAATCTGTCTCCCACAGAAGTACCTACGAAGTTTTGTTTCTTCTTATGATAAATCAAGGTGAACAGGAACCAATTGATAATCCGGTCGTATACTCCCGAAAAGCATCCTGGAAATATCAATCATCTCACAATAACTTAACTATATGGTAGTAGAAGAAGTTACTGTGGAACCACAAAGAATGAGACGACGAACTTTGTGATTACTTTTTATATCTTACCTATCGGAGATAAATCTCGAGCAAATCTTAGAAAAGATAGTACTCAATTCGATAGAACAAGTAAGATCAGAATACGCAACTATAGAGAAAATAGTTGGATCTGGCTTCACGAATCCCAAATGAAGTCTTCAAGTCGCTAACCTAATATAGTTTTGGAAAAACCTAGGTTAAAGGAGAATCGACTCTAGTCGCAACTAGGACATAGGAAAGTGTCGGGATTGGGTTTTCCAGTTGCTAGAGTTCTCCCTTATATAGTCTTTCTAATCAGGGTTTGCTTTCAATCAAAACTAAGATAGCTTAGTAACAAAGCATTCAATATTCACCGTCAGATGAAAATCTGATTTAAGACTCAAGCTAAGTCTATTTAGAAATAAAGCAATTAATCTCCACCGTTAGATGGTATTAGCTTGTTACACACTGATAGGTGCAATATTTTCACTAATTAGGTACTCAAATGCTTTTCTTTCTTGATAGTTTCTATATCATTATTATGCTATGATTTTGTTTGTTTTTGAGTTTCTTAGGTGTTTGAGATCATCTTAACTAAAAGGAAGTGGAACTTGTTCAAATCTGGGATTTCTTCGCACCATCTTTAAGAGAACAAAAAGATGAAGAGAACGGCGAAAGAATGGAGCGATTCCGACGTTGCGTGAGGAAGTTACGAGCACTTGAAGCGAGTCGAAGTTGGCGAACAATTCATTTTCTTTGCCAGTTCCTCGGAACCGACAGTGTGTTGGCTGTGGTGTTGTGATGATGGAGAAACCCCGAGAAGTTCTGAGTTAGTGATGGGGTTCGGATGGACGAAACTCAAGCTGATGATAATCCTTGTTGCCGTTGGAGTTTGCTGTGGCTGACGTTCTCATGGTGACAAGCCACTGCAGTTGATGGTTGGAAAGAATACTGAGAAGAGAGTTGAGATGTGACTGTTGCCAGCGATAGAAGGAGATGCTGGTGATCGTGGACTGGAGCTGAACTGTAATGAACTGTAGAGAAGACTCGGGACAGAATTTTGCAGTGACTGTTGATGATTCTCGGAATGGCAGTGATGAAGTGATGGTGATGATTGATCGGGGGTTGTTGTTAATGGAGTTGAGCTTGGAAAAGTAGTTCAATGGCAGTGTGGCTGTTATGGTTAACGATATGGAGAAGCAATGGAGAACTGAGAATCAGGGACATGGTTCCATGGTGATGAGACGAAAACAGAGAACAAAGAGGAGTTTGAGCTCAAGATAGAGATGATGATGTTGTTTGCTGAGAGTTGTGACTGGCGAGGAGCAGTGGAGAATGTTTGGTGCAGATGATAACTCGAGTAATGGAGTTGAAGTTAAGTTGAGCCGAGAAGGAGGTGTTGTGCTGCAATGATCGAGGGAATGGATGCTTTCGACTTGTGCTTTTGCTTTGGTTGATGGTGAGACGCCGGAGATGATGGTTTTAGCTGATGTTGGTATCGAAATTGATGGAGCTGTGAACATGCTGCCGTACATGAAGATTGAGGCAGATGGATGCAATGGTGATGAAGAGATGCAGTAGAGCTACGAGTTTTGTCTCGAGTAAGAAAGTTCCGGACTTTGAATTCTCACGTAGAGTCTGGTATCCGAGGGTGTTTAAGCTGGATGAGAAAATTCAGAAGAAAAGAAATTTCACGGACAGCCTGGTGTACGTGAGATGAATAGCCGAAAATAAAATAGTCAGGGAGTTTTAAAACTCACGGAGGGAGACGTATCCGAGGATTGAGACGGAGGAAATATCAGAACAAGCTACGGTAAGGTTTTACCACCGTAAGCAATTCCAGGTGAAGATACGGATTGGTTTTCTCACCGTAAGAAAACTCAGGAGAAAAATATTGTCTGCCGTGAAAACATTAACAGTTTACACTGTCCGACAGGCCCATTGGCTGAGAGGAGCAGATTTGCGACATGGTTATTAGGCAGAATTGGAGATCTTTTGAGGATTATCTTTTATCATACTTTAGGAAGAGAAGAAAAGAGCAAGGGCTTGGCGATTTTGGATTTGATCATCACGATTGAACCTAGGGTTTGCTTTCTTTTTTTTCTTATTATTTTTCATGGATTTTAAGAAATCCATGGGTAGCTAAACACTTCATATTGGTTAAGGATGTAGTCGGATATCATAAACATCCTACTAAATTAATATATTGGTTTTGTTATCTCAATCAAATTATTATTGTCTTGTTCTACGATTTATTGTCGCGTATGATTGTTTGTTTAGGAGCGCTACTAAATGGCCATGAATGCATATCTATAGCTAGACTAGGGTTTTGAGATACGTAATTGTTGATAAACCTTGTCATAAGTAGCATATTGTGATTACCAATTGTATTCAAAACCTTTGTGTGATTGCAAGTAGAAGCTTGGCCTATGTTAAATAGTTTACTCGTAGTATTTCTATTGCATGGATTAGTCTAATTCATAGAACTTAAAGCTCTTGGAGGATTAAACCTAATAGCACGTTGCATTAGGTTGTTCACTAAGTAGTATTCATATATTCATCGTTATGGTATATGCTGACATAAAGAATTTACCGGAGTATGCTCTCGATGGGGTACTTTAGGACTCTTGATAATGAATGATTGAGTGACAACACCAGTTATTAGTCGAAGTGCATGTATTATGATTGATGATGAACCCTTAACCTGTAATACCCCGATTTCGGTAGTGTTGGCCGAATGGAATATAAGTAATGGTTTGTCCTTTCCTAACACCGAGGCCTGATGGGATCAATTGATTGAGATGTGGGAAAAAATTCTCATTTAAGCGTTCTCGGCCGGGAGTAGTCACGGGATGGGTGACCTCTCGAGAAGCTGCTGCTGGATAACCACAGTAGTGCCGTTAAAAATCCCACACTGCTGGATAACCGCAATGGGTAAGTGGGAACAATATCGGTGTTAGTTGGGATACAACTAGGGACGGTTCGCTTGTGCTCGGGTGGGAGAGTATGTTGGGCCGTTATGCCAGATACTGGTCTCAAAAGAGGCAAGGAACGTCTACATTATACCGAGGCCTTTTCAGCACAATTGGCTCCAGAGTTGGTAGCAAACTCTGCAGTTAAGCATGCTCGGGCGGGAGTAATCCAGGGATGGGTGACCATCCGGAAAGTTTCTGCTGGATTACCGCAGCGATGCATATTGAAAACCCCGCACTGCCGGATGACCGCAGTGGCTAAGTGGGGACAATATCGGTGGTATCAGAGCCGACGACGGTTCACCTACCGAGGGTGGGAAGGTACGCTGGACTGGATTGATCCAGGTGCTTCTCATGTGGGGCAGGGAACGTCAGAGATCTGGGCTTGTATATATATTCTGGAGCCGAGGACGGCTCCAATTTAAGGTGGTGGTATTGTAATACCACGATTTCGGTAGTGTTGGCCGAATGGAATATAAGTAATGGTTTGTCCTTTCCTAACACTGAGGCCTGATGGGTTCACTTGATTGAGATGTGGGAAAAACTTCTCAGTTAAGAGTGCTCGGCCGGGAGTAGTCACGGGATGGGTGACCTCTCGGGAAGCGGCTGCTGGATAACCGCAGTAATGCCGTTAAAAATCCCACACTGCTGGATAACCGCAGTGGGTAAGTGGAAACAATATCGGTGTTAGTTGGGATACAACTAGGGACGGTTCGCTTGTGCTCGGGTGGGAGAGTATGCTGGGCCGTTATGCCAGATACTGGTCTCAAAAGAGGCAAGGAACGTCTACATTATACCGAGGCCTTTTCAGCACAATTGGCTCCAGAGTTGGTAGAAAACTCTGTAGTTAATCGTGCTCGGGCGGGAGTAATCCAGGGATGGGTGACCATCCGGGAAGTTTCTGCTGGATTACCGCAGTGATGCCCATTGAAAACCCCACACTGCCGGATGACCGCAGTGGCTAAGTGGGGACAATATCGGTGGAGGGACGGGTCATTACATAACCAGTATTCTCAACTTATTGATTCTCTTTATTCATTCTTTGCTATTATTATTAGTTTAATTATTTTAGACTCAAATCAAATATCCCCCAGATTACTTAAGTTTTCAATTACGAATAACAACCCATATCTCCTTGTGGAACGAATCTGTTCTTATAACTATACTATTATTTATAATTGTGAAGTGAAAGAACTTAAATTATTTTTGCTTGGCTGACAACCAACCAAATTTTGGCGCCGCTGCCGGGGAGGCATAACGGATTTTTGTTTTGTTTTTGATTTCTTCTTTTTAGTTTTTAATTTTGTTTTTGAGAATCTTGTTTCAGGTACTTGATCTCTGGCATCCAAATGTTGGGATTACCAAAAGTGCGGAATTTCAACTCGTAGAGGAACAATACTACAAAAACCTCGAAAATCACAACAAGAAGAGATGGTTGGCGGAATGAACAACCAAAACACTGGTAACCAGGAAAACCAGAGGAACCAGGTAAATGGCGGTGCTCCACCACCTCCACCTCCCAAGAAGACACTCAAAGATATGACATCCCCATCGTTTGATCAACAGAAGTTGTGTGTCAACTTGGAAGATTCAATTGAGCTCAAATCTCAGTTGATTCATTGGTTACCGAAGTTCAAAGGGCTTCCAGGAGACGATCCAAATCGTCATTTACAATTGTTTCAACATAGGTTGACAAGTTTGAAGCCAACTGGAACTGATCAAGGAAGAGATTTACTGACAGCTTTCCCATTCTCTTTTACTGATTCTGCAGAAGAATGGTTTTATTGTCTTCCACCTAGAAGTATAACAACATGGAATGAGATGCAGAAAGTATTTTTAGAAAAGTACTCTCCCGCCTCTAAAGCAGAAACTATTCGTAAAGCAATTAGTGGGATTGAACAAATTACTTGTGAGACTCTTTACGACTACTGGGAACGATACAAGAAGTTGTTAGCGAGATGCCCACATCATCAAATCTCTGAGCAACTCATAGTGCAGTATTTTTACAATGGTTTGCTCCAATCCGAGAGAAATCTTATTGATGCAGCTAGTGGTGGTGCCTTGACAAACAAAACCATTGACGAAGCGACGGAATTGATCAATAATATGGATGCAAACACGCAGAAATTCACCACAAGAGGTATATCAATGAGTCGAAAGGTTAATGAGGTTACTTCTTCACCGCACTTAGAACATAGGATTGGAAATATGGAGAAGATGATGCAACAAATAGCCGCAGTAATCATTCCATCTTATGAGGAAGAAGCTGAACAAGTGAATGCAGTATTCCCGAATCAGCAGAGACAACGGTATGATCCCTATTCCAACAATTATAATCCAGGATAGAGAGATCATCCCAACTTCAACTATGCAAACAAGCAAGCAGCAGCTCCAGGGCCGGTTTTTAATCGCCCTAGTGGTTTCCAACAACAACCACAACCAGCGCAGAGCTCAGAATCATCAGAGATGCTTGCTATGATGAAGAATCTAACCACAATGGTGAAAAAAAATCAGCAAACGACTGATGGTGCAATCAAGGAGTTGCAGACACAAATGAGCACCATGGCAGGTAGATTGAACCATTTGGAGATGCAGAATAGTGGGAAACTCCTTTCTCAACCTCTTAACCCAAGAGATTCTGTCAACGCTTTGACATTGAGAAGTGGTACACGAATTGTGCAACTAGAGGATACTGAGCAAAACAAAGACCCTAAGGGGCCGGTATTGGAAAAAGAGATTACTGACTCTTCCCAAAACGATGAGGTACCTAAAACGAACTCTAAACCTCATGTTTCTACTTATGTTCCCCCTTTACCTTTTCCTCGCAGTTTTTCTAATTCTAAAAAGGTGGAACAAGATAAGGATATTTTTGATATTTTCAGAAAGATTCATGTGAACATTCCATTAATAGATGCAATTAAACAAGTCCCAAAGTATGCGAGAATTCTTAAGGACTTGTGTACCAATAGGCAAAGGTTAACCGGTAATGAGGTAATGAAAGTGGGGGAAAATACTTCGGCTATCTTGCAAAAGAAACTCCCACTTAAATGTAAATACCCCGGTAGTTTTGATATTCCTATTGTTATTGGTAACACTAAGTTTCATAAGGCTATGCTTGATTTAGGAGCATCAGTAAATGTTATGCCTGCATCTATATATTAATCTCTCAATTTAGATCCCTTGAAATAAATTGGAATTACTTTACAGATAGCTGACCGTTCTAATGTATACCCTAGAGGTATTATTGAGGATGTACTTTTGCAGGTGAACCAGTTAATTTTTCTAGCGGATTTCTGTGTGCTGGAGATGACGGACGGATCAAATGACATATCTCTACCTTTGCTTCTTAGTCGACGATTTATGAGCACAGCTAGAACTAAAATTGATGTGCATGATGGTTCGTTGACAATGGAATTTGATGGAGAAGTAATACGTTTCAATATTTACGAAATGATGAGATATCCTAATGATGTCCACTCTTGCTTCTCCGTTGATGTGATTGATACCTTGGCTCAGCAGATGTTCAATATGAATTGGGAAGATGTGCTTGAAACTGTGTTAACTACACCTATTGATGGAAGATTTGAGTGTGGAGAAGAAACCAAAGAAGCCTTAGGCTTTATCAATTCTTTACAAGAAGTACCTCAAAACTCAAATATTTCTTTTATTTCTTTACCATGCTCTGATGAAAAATTATTGCCATCTAAGCTCCGAAACTAGAACTAAAGCCTCTGCCTGATCACCTAAAATACATGTATGTAGGTGATAATAATGAAGATTTTTCAGTAATAGTTTCAAATGCACTAACTGAATTGCAGGAACAAAGACTTCTTCGAATTTTGAGGGAGTACAAAACTGCTATAGGATGGACAATTGCTGATATCAAGGGAATAAGCCCATCGACGGGCATGCATAAAATAGGGCTTGAGGATGAAGCAAAGCCTACAAGGGAGGCACAACGCCGCTTGAATCTTCCAATGATGGAAGTCGTAAAGAAAGAGATACTAAAGTTATTAGACGTGGGAGTTATCTACCCCATTTCTGATAGCAAATGGGTGAGCTCGGTACAAGTGGTACCAAAGAAGTCGGGCATCACAGTGGTGCAGAGTGATAATAACGAACTTGTCCCAACTTGTGTGCAAACTGGTTGGAGGGTTTGTATAGATTACAGAAAATTGAATGCGACCACTAAAAAAGATCATTTTCCTTTACCTGTTATGGATCAAATGTTGGAACGTTTGTCTGGACACTCTCACTACTGTTTTCTTGATGGTTATTCAGGTTACAATCAGATTTCTATAGCACCTGAGGATCAAGAGAAAACTACTTTTACATGTCCGTTCGGAACATTTGCATATAGAAGGATGCCTTTTGGTTTGTGTAATGCACCCGCTTCCTTCCAAAGGTGTATGGTAAGTATCTTTTCTGAATATGTCGAAAACGTTATCGAAGTTTTTATGGATGATTTCAGTGTGTACGGTGATTCATTTGACTTGTGCTTGGATAACCTTACATTAATTCTTAAACGATGTGTTGGGACTAATCTTGTGCTAAATTGGGAGAAGTGTCATTCTATGGTAACTCATGGCATTGTTTTAGGCCATATTATATCTTCTAAAGGATTATAAGTTGATAAATCTAAGATTGACCTTATTCATGCTCTAACTCCTCCCACTACGGTGAGGTAAATTTGTGCTTTTCTTGGTCACGCGAGATTTTATCGTAGGTTTATCAAGGATTTTTCCAAGGTTGCAGCACCATTATGCCAACTTTTACAAAAAGATGTGGTTTTTAACTTTGATGAAAAGTGTTTGTTGGCATTCAATCGTTTGAAAGAACTTTTGATAACAACCCCTATCATGAAACCACCATATTGGAGTAAGTCATTCGAGCTAATGTGTGATGCTAGTGATTATGCGGTCAGTGCAGTATTGGGACAGCGTAGTGGGAAGCTACCCCATGCCATTTATTATGCTTCCTGAACGTTGAATGATGCTCAACAAAATTACACGACCACGGAAAAAGAGTTATTAGCAATCATTTTTGCATTGGAAAAATTTCGTTCTTATTTGATTGGTACGAAAGTTGTTGTGTTTTCTGATCATGCAGCACTTAGGTACTTACTTGCAAAAAAGGAGGCGAAACCAAGGCTCATTCGATGGATATCACTCTTACAAGAGTTTGATCTCGAAATTAAAGACAAGAAAGGAATTGAGAATACTGTTGCGGATCACTTGAGTCGTCTTACTGTAGACGAAGAAGCTATCCCATTGCGTGAAAGCTTCCCAGATGAGCAATTTTTCTCAATTGCAGTTTCAGAACCATGGTACGCTGATATTGTGAATTATTTAGTGTCCAAACAAATCCCAAAGAATTTGTCTCGTGCTGAGAGGGACAAACTTAAGAGATTGGCTTATCAATACATATGGGATGATCCATACCTATGGAAACATTTTTCAGACCAAGTTATACGAAAGTGCGTACCTGAATCTGAATTCAATTATATCTTGTCTTTTTGCCATTCATATACTTGTGGAGGACACTTTGGGTCTAAAAGAACCGTACTCAAGGTACTTGAGAGTGTATTCTTTTGGCCAACTTTATTTAAAGATGCATATATATTTTACACTACTTGTGATCGATGCCAGAGAACAGGAAATCTAGGTGCTCGAAATCAAATTCCACAAACTCCTATACTCTTTGTTGAAATATTTGATGTTTGGGGAATTGATTTTATGGGGCCTTTTGTTAATTCGTTTGATAAATATTATCCTTTTGGTTGTCGATTATGTCTCAAAATGGGTGGAAGCTAAGGCCACCCCTACTAATGATTCTAAAGTGGTTACAGATTTTGTTAAAGAGTATATTTTTTTCAATGTTTGGAACTCCAAGATCCATAGTCAGTGATGGATGATCGCACTTTCGAAACAAGTTCTTTCAAGGCTTGTTGAAAAAGTACAACATATCTCACAAGATTGCTTCAGCATATCATCTACAAACAAATGGACAAGCAGAAGTTTCTAATTGAGAAGTGAAGTCTATTTTGCAGAAAACAGTAAATCCTACACGAAAAGATTGGAGTTTACGACTCGATGACGCATTATGGGTGTATAGGACTGCATACAAGACTCCTATTGGGATGTCTCCTTATAGACTTGTGTACGGTAAACCTTGTCATCTTCCTGTTGAAATCGAGCATAAGGTTTTTTGGGCTATTCAACGATGCAACATGGAAATGGATGAGGCTGGTAATCAACAAAAACTTCAACTAAGTGAACTGGAAGAGATTCGTAATGACGCGTTTGAAAGATCGCGTATTTATAAGGAGAAAACAAAGACTTTTCATGATAAGATGATTTCTAGAAAACACTTCTGTGTTGGACAGAAAGTTTTGCTGTTTAATTCTCGTCTTACTTTATTTTCTGGAAAATTACGTTCTCGTTGGATAGGTCCTTTTATTGTGCTTCACGTTTTTCCTCATGGTGCAGTAGACATTCGAAGTTTAGAAACGGGAAAGGAGATAAAGGTGAATGGACATCGATTGAAACCGTATTATGAGTCGTTCACATCTGAAGTTGTAGAAGAGATCAACCTTGTTGATGCACTCCCTCTGGAGGAGTAGTAAGGCGAATGCCAAGTCGGGCTAAAGACGTTAAACCACGCGCTAAATGGGAGGCAACCCATAGGTTTTGTATCTTAATCCCTTTTATTTTCAGTTTTTATTATTTTCTTATCATATTTTCATCCCCATGTTTAATTTCGTAGAGTCCGGAATTTATTTTGAAGAAAAATTTGACGAATCCCTTTTCGTCAGAAAAATTCAGACTGCACGTAGTTCAGTCTAGAGACCATAACTGTCAGACCATTTATCGAAACACTGTTACCTGTTGACACTTTGTAGAAAAGACATAGGCGAACAACTTTTGTGAAATGGTGTTTTTCCAAATTCCTTACCAATTTGTACAGTTTTCGTGTTTTATCTGCTTCTACATCATAATTCAGAATTTTCAGTTTTGCACATTGAGGACAATGTGAAGTTTGAGTGTGGAGGAGTATTTTGCATATAGAGTTTTTAGCTTTTTGCCTAGATTTTTCAAAATTTTGTATATATTTGCATAAAACCTCCAACTTGTAGAGATTCTAGAGTCACTAGCATACTTCTAGGTATGTTTACATAGAGATTTCTGACCGACATAACTGAACTTGGAAATGTTAGGGGACTACGTTCGGATTTCTTACTTGTTAGAGTGTTAAATAATGGATTTAATCATGTCGGTGGCAAATGAGGAGCAGAGGAAAATGCATTATTAGAGTTGTTGATCAATCATTAGTGGAGACTACCTATTTTCAAATCAACAGAGGCACCAGACAAATATTTTTATTGTAGATGACTAAAGAGCTTTCTTTTGAGTGTGTGTCACTGTACGTTAATTCCGGGTAGAATAGTGAGCTACCCAACTTCACACCATTTTCAACACTATTTTTGATCTCTTGAGTGCTAATTTTGTCAATCATGAGGGTGACGTCTATAGATGAAAAACACCTTCTTGTAGTTTGATTTGCAGTAGCACCATTCTCTCTCGCCAACAACAGGTCCATAGAAACACAACCATCATCAACAAGGGAGCGACATCAAAATCTTCAAGGAAAGTTGAAGACGTTTGAGGTTTACAAGCAACAGTACAGGGAAGAGCAAATTTCATATCCAAGTAAAGCAACATTCAATGAGCAGATTTTTATATACATGTTGAAGACTTACACATAAGGAGGGGAATTATATATTTAAGTTGAAGACTTATTTACAAGAGCGAAGAAAATTAAAAGATGAGAATTATATTGAAGTTTATGATACGAAGACAATACAAGTTCTGAAGAATCAAGAGGTAAAGTACTTATCCCATGGCCATAAAAATTTTATTTTTTATTTTTTATTTTTTATTCAGTTTGTAGTTATTTCTCTTGTCAAAAAAAGAAAAAAGAAAAAAAAGAAAAAATAATAATAATTAAAAAAAGAAAATAATAATAATAAAAGACAAGACAAGAGAAATTCTTTATATTATTTTGGTTTGTATTTCTTTTTGTATTCATTTAATAAAGCCATGGGGAAGAAGAAAAATCTATGAAGAAATTTCAAGCAACAAGGAATTGAAGAGAAAGAGTTACAAATTGTCGAAGTTCGAGAGTTTATCATCAACAGTTGAAGACCGAAGACGAAGACCAAGAAGATAAAGAAGACGAGCTGAAGACTACGTTTCTATTGGATGCTGTGAGAGTGGTGCTTTCGTCACTGCCAATCGGATGTGAAGGTGGTAAGTACTCCCATCCTTGCTATAGTGGTTGATTTCATTTCTTAGAGATCATCAGAAAAAAGTCTTTTATTTCCAACGATCTTGTGGGGTCTCCAGAAATATTTCGGAAGGTTTCCTTCCCACCATTCAGCGTGTGTAGGATTTCTCTCTTCATTCCTACCTGCACAAATGTGAGACCCATAAAAAAGCCGTCTTATTGAGTGCAATTATCATAAAATCCTTTTAAGTGAGGCAGAAGTCGAGGAGAAATTCTTATTGATCGCTCTCAAACACGCGTTCTCTCATTATAGTGTGGTTATTTCTCACTCAACATTTAGGAATGAGAATATGTTCTTTGGTAATTCTAACTTCTTATTACTAGCATGCAGAAACTCTATGTCCTCATAACTCTTTGGATGCTTGGGAAGCTGGAACGCTTTGAAGTTGGAGTAGGTTTTGTGGGTATACCTCTCGTAAGCCCTCACGAGACTATAACTCGTCCACTGGGGACACCTAGGGTTTAAAGGCTTGTCGCATATGCTAAGTGCGACCGTTGTTGTACCTTATTTTATTTTTGAGTTTTCTCGAGGACTAGCAAAAGGAAAGTGTGGGGGAATTTGATAGATGCAATATTTGCACTAGTTAGGTACTCAAATGCTTTGCTTTCTTGATAGTTTCTATATCATTATGCTTTGATTTTGTTTGTTTTTGAGTTTCTTAGGTGTTTGAGATCATCTTAACCAAAAGGAAGTGGAACTTGTTCAAATATTGGATTTCGTCGCACCATCTTGAAGAGAACGAAAAGACGAAGAGAACAGTGAAAGAATGGAGCGATTCCGACATCGCATGAGGAAGTTACGAGCACTTGAAGCGAGTCGAAGTTGGCGAACAATTCATTTTCATTGCCAGTTCCTCGGAACTGACAGTGTGTTGGCTGTGGTGTTGTGATGATGGAGAAAACCCGAGAAGTTCTGAGTTTATGCTGGGATTCGGATGGACGAAACTCGAGCTGATGATAATCCTTGCTGCCGTTGGAGTTTGCTGTGGCTGACGTTCTCATGGTGACAAGCCACGGCGGTTGATGGCTGGAAAGAATACTGAGAAGATAGTTGAGTTGTGACTGTTGCCAGCGATAGAAGGAGATGCTGGTAATCGTGGACTGGAGCTGAACTGTAACGAGCTGTAAAGAAGACTCGAGACAGAATTTGGCAGTGACTGTTGATGATTCTCGGAATGGCAGTGATGAAGTGATGGTGATGATTGATCGGGGGTTGCTGTTAATGGAGTTGAGCTTGGAAAAGTAGTTCAATGGCAGTGTCGCTGTTATGGTTAACGATGAGGAGAAGCAATGGAGAACTGAGAATCAGGGACGTGGTTCTATAGTGATGAGACGAAAACATAGAACAAAGAGGAGTTTGAACTCGAGACAGAGATGATGATGTTGTTTGCTGAGAGTTGTGACTGGAGAGGAGCAGTGGAGAATGTTTGGTGCAGATGATAACTCGAGTAATGGAGATGAAGTTAAGTTGAGCCGAGAAGGAGGTGTTGTGTTGCCATGATCGATGGAATTGATGCTTTCGACTTGTGCTTTTGTTGTGGTTGATGGTGAGACGCCAGAGATGATGGTTTTAGTGATAAGTGCATATTTCACATTTATTTGGTGTCAATTCCATGCTAGTATTTGTTGGTTTTCTTGCAAATTATTGTATATTACGCTTGTTTTCTCTTATTTAGTTTTATTAGAACGCGCGATTGGGAGATATAAATTACTTCCCCCAACCCATAGTGTCTGCTAAGGGGTGATTTTTGGGTATGAAAATACTAAAATACCCTTTGGTTAATTAAAAAACATTATGAAAGACTATACTACCCTTTCCCCTAAAACTTAAAATCTAAAAACCAAATTCATATATCCCCCATTCTCCCACATCTGTTCCGGCACTAGGGTTAGGTTTTGAAAAAAAAAATTTCTTCCATCTTCTTCTTCATCGTTCTTCATCCGTTCTTCGTCGACGATTAATCGTCGATTCAAAAATTTCTTCGTTGATTAACCTACCCGAATCATAACCATGCCTCCAAAAAAGAAATCAGATGCCCAATCAAAGTCAAAATCGATTGCTAACTAAAAATTAGAACAAAGGCTTGCTTTGATTGCTCAAGAGCAAGAAGAAGAAGAACAAGAGGCTTCGGACAATCAAATTGGTGATTTTATGGCTTACGTGAGAAGGTAAGTGATTTTGAACTGTTTTATAAGTGTTTGAATCGATTTATAGCAGTGGGTTTGGGTTAGAATCATTAGAATCGCGAACCCTAACTTAAACAGTTGAGTTTCAGTGAGTACCGGCATTGATTTTAGTATGAATACAGTGCCGGTTATGGATTATGGCATTCAATTTAGAATAAAGGAAGTGCCGGTATTTAGTTACGGCATTGATTTTAGTATGAATACAATGTTGTTTTCAAACCCAGATTCACCTTAAACTGAATGTTCTGTACCGGCATTGAAATTAGGTTGAACACTATGCTGGTAGTTAGTTATGGCATTGCTTTACATTTATTCGGGTATGCCGGTAGTGCTCTTTTGGTATCCAGGAAACCCCTAGAAATTATTATCAGTACCGGCATTGATTTTAGGTTGCATTGTGTGCCGGTACCTAGTAACGGCATGGAGTTGGATTTTTTCGGGTGTGCCGGTAGTTATCTTTTGGTATCCAGGAACAGTTTAGGAATTACCGGCATTTTCGATAGTTGTTGTTCAATGCTGGAAAGGTGTACCGGCATTCTGTTTTTTCCAAATTACTATGCCGTTTTTGGTTTCGGCATGGTTGGTATTTCTTGAATCTGTGCCGGTATTAAGACTGAATGTGAGTTGTCTTATATTCATTTCGTGTGTCTTTTGATATAGGGCTAGAGCCAAGGAAGCTAACAAAGGAAAAACTAAAGATGCTGTCATTAAGAGAAGAAGGAAGGACGGTCTTGATACTCCTCAGTCTCTGCCTCCTCGAGGGAAAGATCAAGGTCGCAAAAAGCGTTTTGGGGCTGATACAAGAGGGATAATTTTGGAGAGTGGTGGTGACCGTAGTCGACTTGTAATCCGTGAACCTACTGGAACAGTTGAGGACGATGAGCATGATGAATAGGGAAGTGATGAGGAAGATAATGAGGTTCATCCAAGTCAATTAGCAAGCCAAAGCGAAGTTGTAGAGGAAGTTGGTGGGCCAAGTCAACAACCGACACAATGCAAAGGCAAAGGCAAGGGAAAAGTAAAAGTTAAAGGTTCGCACCTTCCTCATGTTGATGACATGATACCTGACCTTGCTCGTGGTAGAATTTGGGGTGAAGCTGACGATCCGAGAATTCTATTTGGATGCAAGGACACGTGGGCTCGTACTATCTATCAAACCTATGTAAGAATTTTTTATCTTGTGCATATGTATTCTTATGTATTTATGTAAAATCTTTTAATCGTACTATCTCCTAATTGTAGGATCATAAAAAGGCTGTGCGTGTTTGCCGAAACCAAGCCGCGTCTCGTTGGGATTTGTCTAAGGAATGTGAAGAGGTCCAAACATTAGTAAGAGATTCTGGTCTATATGCTTTGGTTGAAAATTACGTGAATTGTGATTCTGTGACAGTCAATTGCTTCGTCGAAAGGTATCATGGTGAAACTGATACCATGCACTTCCCGTTTGGGGAGATGACCTTGATCCCTGATGATGCTCAGAACATTCTAGGCTTGAATGTTATCGGCAAATCAATTGCAGAAGGAGATAAGTGTTCGGACCTAGAATGGTCGAAGTTGCACTCCCTGACTAACAAGTTGTTGGGTTGGGACAACAAAACTTCTGTGGAAAGCTTTTATGTATCTAAGGTTAGTAGGACAAAGACAATCAAGCTGACGCTGCTTAAAGAGAAGTTTGAAAAAACGCAGGAAAGAAGTTTGAAGGATGGATGGGACCCTGCACAAATTCGTTATACAGCTGCTGCGTACCTGTTATTCATCTTGGGCACTAAGGTATTCCATGACACTAGTGGCAACAGGGTTTGTGCAAGCCTCCTTCAATACTTGGATCTGTTGGAAGATGTCTATAACTATTCTTGGGGCACCGTGATAATTGCACATTTGATGGCGGAGATGAGAAGGGCCACTAAGGCTGTTACAAACCAAATTGTTGGGAATTTCACTCTGCTCCATGTAATTTTGTTTTTAAACTTATGTTCTTATTATATTGTTCACATGTACCCTTATTATGAACTTATAAACAAAATTTACTGCTTCTTATATGTATTATTCCACATTGGTTTAGGTGTGGGCTTATGAACACTTCCCAACATTGTTCAAGGAATACTCCTTCTTGAAGATCATAGACCTTCCCGAACCCGAGGCAGCTAGAGCTAAGAGATACATACCAGTTCAACAATATTCCGAAGCCCGGTAACAATCGTCGACTGATAGATATGAGATTGGCTATGGACGCGATGACTACCAAAGACGTTGTGTTCGACCCTTAAGGAGATTAGAGAGAAACACCAAATTTTGAGGTTTAATAACGTTGCATTCTACAATGGACCATTGTTCCACCCAAAGGGATACGTTATGGCTGATCCTCGACGTGTGATGCGGAAACTTGGATATAAGCAATTACCTTGTTTCATGACATCCTCTACTTTAAGGTACGCTCTTGACTTGGCTGAGTGCATTACAACTTCCTCAAAGTTGAGGGTAGTGTATGATCCAGTTCTAGAACCAACACATTGGAGGGATAGTGAACCAAGTCGTTTGGTAGATATTAGTAATTGGGAGCTTGTGAACAACGGTGATGAAGCCGATCCCTCCTACATTGATAATTACCTGGAATGGTCACATCCTTTTGTCATGCTCCCGGACGACGTCCAAGTTCCACCCCATAAAAACCCTCCGGTTCCAACTCCTACAGAGGCACCGCCTACAATGGCCCAACTTAATAAGACTCTTGGATTGCTAGTAAGTATTGTTAATTCCTTAATCGTTTAATGTACACATAATCTTATATTAGCATATATATACTAATTTTGTGTTGGATGTATGAAACTAGCTGCATCGGCTTGGCAAGATGAAGAAGATGTTTGGTTCGAAGTACAAGGAAGGAGAAGTGCTATCCCTTGAAGAAATGAAGGAAGTCGAGGAAAAGCTTGATAAAATTGAAGACCCAAGTGCAAAAGCTTTGTTCGGGGAAACGAGGAAGGTTGCGGTCCACAAGAAGCAAAAGACTAAGTGATTAACTTTTTAGTTGTGTTTCTTCATTTGTATGGTGGTTGTTACGTTTTGAACAATTCCGAACTTGTTTTTGTTTGTACCTCATGATTAACTCTTTAGTTGTTTGGTTTACTTTTGGTTTATGATACCTGGATTAAGAACATTTAAGCACAATCCAGTTGTTTGGTTTATGTTGAACATGTTTAGATTTCTAGTGAAATGTTTTTCTTTATAAGTTTTATTTACACCATAGGTGCCGGCATTGAAACGTGTAGGTTCTACAGCACCGGGACTGTTTCCGGTGTGTAAACGTAATTATAATTCCATGCCGCCACTTGTACCGGCATTGAATGTTTTTTCTATAACGATGCCGGAATCCGAGGATGAAAGGGTCCAAGTTCCTGTAAAGAATTTGGACAGTACCGGCATTGAAATATTAAATGAATCTATGCCGGAATTCTGATTTTATTATAGTTGAATAGTTTTTCCAGAAAACTGGCATTGGTTTGGATTAAACTACAATGCCGATATTGATTATAAATCCGTTCAGAATGCTCTTTTATTTCATTCCTAAGTAATCTATTACATTGGATTTGAAACTTTAAATTAAAACATACTAAAAATCATGGAATGGAGTAATTTTGGTTGAAGATGATCTCATAATCTATTTCCATCCCTTTTCAACAATTGCGGAACTTTTGAGCCTTTCGCGAATATCTTCGAAGACATCATATGGAATCTCGGTGTCAAGGACCATCTTCATTGGTTCATCTTCTCTTTAAACATATTCCTTTCCCTTCAACATATTCCTTTCCCTTCATCTTCTCTAAACTTATGACACCCTAAACCCTAGAAGATTCATATATAGATAGCTTAGTATAGAACCTACTCCTACATACAACAAATGGCATTGTTTGACTCCGAGGAAGATTTAGCAATCACCAAAGCATGGTACTCCGAAACTCGTCCTTCAACTATAGATAACAGTTCGGGGGATTCCATGTGGTTGAAGATTTTTAACAAATTTACTCATGATTATGGGAACCCGAAAGGAAGAACTGCTCAACAAATCGAGCAACGTCACGACATCATCCTAGATGCGGTGGTTGAGTATTTAAAAATCGAACACCGGATCGAGCACGCTACCCACAATAGATTGTCCCCTCAACAAGTCGTGAGTATCTTTATGATTAATTCGACACAATCTACTCTTTTCAATTTCTATGTAACAAACTAAGTTTGTGTGTTGATTTTGTAGCATGAAGCCGTGAAAGCGCGTTACCTACAGGAAAAGGGGGAAGCATTCATGTTTGATGAAAACGTGAACCACATGGTAACCAAAGTCACGGAGTACCACCAGTTGGGTGAATCGGATACGGATTCTTCCTAAAAAGATTGATAGATTTAGTGCTTTTTGGTTAGGTTTTTAGGGTAGTTTTTGGTAAGGTTTTGTGGGTTGATCTCTATGTAAACCCTCATGAGACTATAACTCGTCCACTTGGGTCATCAAGTGGTTTAAAGGCTTGATACACGTGTTAAGTGCATCCGTGCTTCCTGCGACAAGGATTACATTTGTAATAAATTACAGTTCCGGCATACCATGTTAACATAATTCTATGCCGTTACCGTGCCGGCGTAGATCCTATATATATTTCTATGCCGGGATATAGTGTCAAAATTTTATAGTTTCTGTGTACAATAAACCTTATTCCGGCATTGAAATATAATACAACTCTACGCCGGTAGGGGGTGCCGGTTATGTCGTTTTATAGTTGTAGTGGTAAAAAGGTTCGTTGCTCGAACTTGTGAAGGATTTTCGAAAATTAAATAGAGTTGTTTTGACAATAATAAGAAAATACCGAGACTCTGGATTCCACCATTGACCAATTAAGTGATAAACTCTAAATAATATTCATGCAATATTTTTCTTTAAAGTGATTCTAGTATTTGCCTTTAATAGATTTTTGAAGTAATAATTGTAAGCACGAAGCATGAAACATCAAAAGTATTAAAACCAAGCATGTCCCATCAAAACACTTCACAACTACTCAATAAAAACCAATTTTTCTTTTAAGTTCTATGCAAATAATCATGTAAAATAATTGCAATAAATAATTAAAATAGAACTATACCACTTTTCATGGAACAATGGCTTCCTCCGTCGCCTCGGCTAAGGGGTTTAGCTCCTCATATTAATCACTTGCTCAAAATACATATTTGGTGTTCAAAAGTTGATTAAAAGAGTGAAAAGTGCTAAGCAGCGAATTCTGTAGTTGCTGAAGGTCTAAAACAGAAGTCTGAGTCGTTGCTGAAGAGCTTCGGTGACTGCAGGAAGATGCGGCCGTACCTCGTTGTCACTGAAAATAAGTCTGCCTCTGCGACTGACTCTGAAGGTCTAATGTTCTTCGTGTTCTTCTTCTTTGCAGCAGCAGAAAAGTTTCTGTATCGACTCCAGTTGATTGTTTTACGCTTCTCTAAGGCTCTAAACTTTCCCCTAAACTTTGTTGCTTCTCAATATGACTCGAATAAACCTATATATATCCACCAAACCCCAAAATTACTCGAGTTAATCCAAATCTTTTCGTTTTTTTCTTCACCGCACGTTACAGCCATTTGATCTTCTTTTTACCCGTCAACTTGGTTTCCAAACTCTCTTAAACTCTCCCAGGACTGAATAAGGACTCCATACACTCCTATCTTTCTCTTCCCAAATTCTTTTGTAAACCGAAAATAACTCAAATTGTGAATTCTCCCTGTTTTGCTCCAACACGGATTTCTATCCCTGTTTAATCGATTCTACAGCTCATACCATACTTGTTTATCCTTAACAGAGTTAACCCAACGAAAATCAGCCATTGAATCGCCTTAAAAATCATCCAAAATTCGAACAGAAAATTCTGTTTTCTGTAAACTGTTTTCCCGCCAAAATCTGTTTTCAAATGTTGAAGATGGGTGCTGAAGATGAATTTGGGCTACACATAGCCATGGGTGCCCCTTATCCGCTGCTGGAGTCCGTATAACACTTGTCCCTTGAGGCGCATTTAGACAACTTTTCGAGCCGATTTTCCCAAAAATGTTTATTCCCCAAAAATACCTACAAAGGGATAAAATACCAACATTAGTACAAAAATGGGTACTAACAATATACACAATAGAGATGAAAATAGACACATAAATGCGTCTATCAGCCGGCAACATCGTTAACCATAGTTCAGTGCCGGGATTTAACATTCAAAGGGAATAGGTATCAAGCTCAGGACGCATATACCAAGTGGAGAAAAGACACTTTTAGGCATTTCGAAGCTGCTTTGTTTGTTGAATCATTCTCTTCTTAATATCCGCCTTAGTGGGTTCAAACAAGGCATGGCAAGTTTTTATGATATTTTGACGTATATGATATGTACATAGGAAATTTTGTGCGTCCGGAAAGACGTCGGATATTGCTTTCATTAATGCGTCATCTTGATCGGTTATGATGACCCTCGAAAGTTGATTTTCCCGGAAGAATAATTTCAATTGTCGTAATGCCTAATGATAATTATAGTCCCTCTCGTTTTCCATTAAACACCAAGCCAATGTGAATGATACCTTGTCCGATGTTAGCCCCACGATGTTGAACAACGGCATGTTGTATTTGTTTGTCTTGTAGGTGCAATCCGTCAAAAGAACACCACAACATGTATTAGCCAATTGTGAAAGAAAAGGATGCGAAATGAATATTTGAAGGGGCTTGTTGTCCGGCCCTCTTTTAATTATACGCGTGTAGTTGTGATCCCAAACTATCTTCTCAAATTCTTGCATAACGGTCCTCCCTTCCCATTCCAACCTTCTAATAGTTGCTTGTGCGCTATAAATTGTACTTAGAGAAGACACGTTGGTCTTATCCTTTTCCTTGAAGCCTCTGAGAATTTGTCTCGGTTTGATAAGTGCTTTGGTCATTCTCTTTACATCTTCCAATTCATGAGGTTTTAGCTTCGCAACTAGGGAGTGACCAACAAAATATTTCGGATCCCGGTGGTTATGACAGCCGAACAAAACCGCACAATCCCGTTCCTTGTTCTTGTCATTTAGATGGAATAAAAGCTTAAAGGGGCAATTATCCTTCCTCGTACGAGTCTTGTATACCCTATTGGTCTTCTTTGGATAAACATAATCCTTTCTCTTGTGGCTATTCTTCTCCTTGTATACCCCACTTCTCTCGCAAACCATCTCAAAACGAGTCTTTGAACCTTGGGTATTCCTCACCAACACAAACATGTTCTTAAGAGACGTCTCTTTAACCCAAGTGGTTGCTTCCTTTGGATCTTTTATTCCCTACATAAGGACAACAATGGGAGATTAGAAGGTTCATTACAAGCAATCCATTAGTAAGGTTCAAGATACTAGGTGAAAAGTATTCTCTGGTAACATACCGGAGGCATTTTATAGTATTCCGACATATCCCGACCAAACGGATTTGCATTTGTTGGATCAATATATGTCACCACCTAAGGATCAAATGAAAAGAAAATAAATTAGTTCCAAAAGAAATTAAAACACTATGCCGGAAGATAGTTCCGGCATGCTCGACCAAAGTTCTGGCATGGTCGAACTGAACCGAAATTGAAGACCAAACTTGAAAGCTTTTCCGGCATACATATTTCATTTGAAATCAACGACGGAAACAGAGGTTCCGGCATGCTCGTTATCTATGGTTCCACGCCGGTACCTGTTTCCGGCGTAATCCATAATTAATATACCATGCCGGTATTTAGCTTTGGAAAACACTCCTTCCTGTATGTTTTTTTGTAGGTACCGGCATGGTAAAGTTATAATCGAACAATGTCGTTGGAGGTGCCGACATGATTTTTATCTATGGTTCCACGCCGGTAGACAGTTCCGGCGTGGTAGTTAATTAATTTGTCCATGCCGGTATTTAGCTTTGGAAGGCACTGCTTCCTGTATGTTTTTCATGCATTACCGGCATGGTAACCTTTGAATTTAAACATGCCGGTAGCATATTCCGTAGAATATTCCTTGGTAGGTAAAAAGTAACTTTTGTACCGGCATAGTTTTTTGGTTGAATATTATGCCGGATTGAATTTCAAAATGGGGGATATCGGGCTGCCAGCATGGTCGTAGTATGAATACTATGCCGGTATAAAGGCTTCCGGCATTGTATTCATACCACTACTATGCCGCCACCGAGCTTTTTCAGCTGAAAAAATGGTGGGTTCAAAGAAAAAAATCAAATTTTCAACCTCTTTGCAGCTTTACCTGTGTGTTGGGGATGCTTGTATGTTGTGCAAGTTTACTTTCTTGTGTAGGTTCTTCAAAAAACTCTCCTTGCTCGTAAAAATCATCGTTCAATGGTGTTGGCTCAACAAAAAGTTGCAATTGTGAGTTGTTGTCATTAATTGAAGATTCAAGATATGCTCCTTGTTGTAGTTGAGCTAAAGATTCAGCAGTAGCAGCAATTCTCTCTTCACAATCATCCTCCATTTTCACCAAAAAAAGTTCCCTCCCAAATATTTTTTCCCTCCTCCTACTCTCACCTCACTCACCCAAATTCAAATGAAAATACACACTAATCATTTCACAAATACTTAAGATTTTTACTAATTATTATAAACCACTAAACCTGATTAGTGAGGGGTAGATTAGGAATTATATAAAATACTTAGATAAGGGGTGACCCTGATTTGATATTTGGATCCAGTTTTTGTCCTTTTCCTATATCCCCTAATTAGTTTCAATATCCCCCAATCGCGCGTTCTTTTATTAGGTGAATTATCCAAAAGAAGTGAATTGACACTTAACTGTGCAATAAAAGAAGCTAGCTACAAGTGGAGAAGGGCCAAAGACCAATTATAACTCGTTCAGGTACAAGATTTCTACTTTTCAATTTGTAGAGGATGAGAAGACGAAGGCAATGGCGAAAGAACAGAGTCATTCTGAGCTCGTATGAAGAAGTTATGGGAAAAACAAGAACTTGGAAGACTATAAGGGCAAAATGGTCATTTTATAGGACAAGTGCTATTGGGACCCGATGTAGTTAAGGGCAGTCACTCTCCTAAGGGCAGTCACGTTTCAAAGGAACTGCTAAAGGAAGTTCAGTCTTTAACAAAGGGGGAGGCAGGAATTCAAAATCCGTTGAAGGCACCCGGCTTATTTACTCGGAACGCTTTGTCTTCATCAATTCAAACCAGACACAATCGACGGCTGCTGTTACTCGTGATTGATCATCATGATCACGATGGTAACTGATTTGAAGTAATGTTCGAATGGGTCATTAGGTCATTGGAGGTGGTAAAAAACATGGGTTGTTCTCTGATTTCGATAAATCAGTCATACTCGAGTTTGGCGGTGGATTTTTGGTTGCTGCCATTGAACCCGAACTCGTGATGAACCAAGACAGGGAAGTGATGAACAGAGAAGTCGAGAATGGCAGATGACGAGCTTGGGTTGGCTGGATATTTTGTGATGAAGAACAGAGAGAAATGCAGAGAAAGGTGTCGCTCGAGTTTATCCGGTGAATGATGGAGTTGGGTTGCTGCCATTGTTTGAAGAGAAAACAGGGACTGGTGGTGATGATGAACTCGGGGGATCAAAGCAGAGAATGCTGAGATTTCATCTCGATCGAATATGGAGGAGGAGGTTGAGATGATGTTGCTGCCGGTTTTGGTGACGGAGCATGGCTGTTGATGATGCTCTGTTCTCGAACTCAGATGGAGTAATGAAGCTGTGATGGTGATTCTCGCCGATTCAGCGATAGAGAAGAAATGATGACGTCATTGGTGGGACCCGTACAACACGTGCAGCCAAAGGGAAAGAGAAAGAAAACGCGTGGTGGGGACGCTTTGCATTATTTGTGCAGGAAGCTTTGACGCGTTTTGAAGAGAGTGGTAATTTTGTGTACTACGGAGCATCGAATCTAAACAAATCAACGGTGAAGATGACGACACACAGATCTTGCTGAAGTGTTAGGCAATTGGAAGCCACGCCTGCATTTAATTAGAGTAACTCTCACACACCGAATCG
Organism: Papaver atlanticum; assembly: GCA_023531105.1. Lineage (NCBI taxonomy): Eukaryota > Viridiplantae > Streptophyta > Magnoliopsida > Ranunculales > Papaveraceae > Papaver > Papaver atlanticum. Next base: position 617,951 of record JAJJMB010002379.1, on the reverse strand, counting down.
GGAGTTGTGATAACTTCACAGGTCGAATGAGAGGGAGAAAATCACTTCTTCTTTTATTATTTTTTTTTGTAAAAAACAGAGAGAAATAAAGATTTTTTTTTTTTTTTGACATTATTCGTGCGGGAATTGAACCCACAACCTATAGGTTGGGAGCCCGACTGAAAAAGCGGGGTATAACAACCTCATCCAATATTTCGTTTAACAATCTGTATGGACTAACTCCAATATACTTTCAAGAGAATCAACTAGACAGATAGACTCAATCTTATAAAAAGTATATCAAAGAGTTTATATCTCAATCTCTCAATTCAATCCGCAATCAAGCAAATAATAATTTGCGAGCCCGATTGAATATAAGAGAGATTACTTGAACGGTACCAAAGACCAATGTTCAAGGATCAATCAATTTCAATCAACAACCAAAGGTTGGATTTACCAATTGGTCGATTCAACGAACAACCTGTGATATTTCAATTATATAACAAAATATAATGTGGAAGAGAAATAACACAGACACCAGAAGTTTTGTTAACGAGGAAACCACAAATGCAGAAAAACCCCGGGACCTTGTCCAGATTGAACACCACACTGTATTAAGCCGCTACAGACACTAGCCTACTACAAACTAACTTCGGTCTGGACTGTAGTTGAACCCCAATCAATCTCACACTGATTCAAGGTACAGTTGCGCTCCTTACGTCTCTGATCCCAGCAGGATACTACGCATTTGATTCCATTAGCTGATCTCACCCACAACTAAGAGTTGCTACGACCCAAAGTCGAAGACTTGATAAACAAATCTGTATCACACAAAAAAGTCTATAGGAATAGATAAATCTGTCTCCCACAGAAATACCTACGAGTTTTGTTCCGTCTTTTGATAAATCAAGGTGAATAAGAACCAAATGATATACCGGACTTATATTCCCGAAGAACAGCCTAGAAATATCAATCACCTCACAATAATCTTAATCGACTAGTTAAACAAGATATTGTGGAATCACAAACGATGAGACGAAGGTGTTTGTGACTACTTTTCTATCTTGCCTATCGTAGATATAAATCTCAAGCCAATCTTACGATTATACTCAATCACGATAGAAACAACAAGATCAGATCACGCAACTACAGAGAAAATAGTTGGGTCTGGCTTCACAATCCCAATGAAGTCTTTAAGTCGTTAATCTACATGGTCTCGTGAGAAACCTAAGGTTAAAGGAGAATCGACTCTAGCTTATACAACTAGTATCACACAGGAGGTGTGGGGATTAGGTTTCCCAGTTGCAAGAGTTCTCCTTTATATAGTCTCCAAATCAGGGTTTGCAATCTAAGTTACCTTGGTAACAAAGCATTCAATATTCACCGTTAGATGAAAACCTGATTAGATTCAAGCTAATATCTTTCAACCGTTAGATCGAACTTAGCTTGTTATACACAAATGAAATGTAACTTCATTTAGGTTTTAGTAACCGTACCTAAACGTGTACACTTAGTTGGTTCAACAATAGTTAACCAATGGTTAGCCATATGAGTACTTTCATATCAACCTTATTCATCTTCACCATAACTAGTTCAAATGAATCAAATGAACTAGTTAGAGAGTTGTTCAATTGCTTAGATCTTATAGAAGTATACAAGACACAATCGAAGCAAAATGGGTTTTGATTCACTCGAATCGAATCATGAACATTATAGCCACGGTTTGCAAAGATTGCATTCCTTAAAATATAAATGTTTTAGTTCATGAACAAACCGATTTTAGAAAGTAACCTACTTAAGTATGCATATGGGTACGCGTACTTAAGTAACCGGATTGAGTTTTTTTTCACTTTCAAACTCCAGCAGAAATTCACGGACGTGAACTCTCCGCCAGTATGCGTACGGGTACTCATACTTACCCGGATTTCCAACAACCACAAGTACGCATACGAGTACGCATACTTTGGGTTCCCGGTTTTGGACTTTTACACAAATGTGAGAACACACCATGTTTATATCCAAAGGTGGTTACATGTTCTAAACTCTCATTTCAATCATTGAAACTTTCTTAGAGGATGTTATATAGTTGTTATTCACAAACAATTTTTCATCAAAGCGATTTTCAAGTTATTGAAATATTCAACATGACTTTCATCACGAGTAAAGATGAACTTGGCCAAAGCGAAAGCTTGCCAACACATATTCCGAGAAATAGATAAGCGAGATAAACTCGGCTTGAAATAACAATTGTGTATAATCGAAGTCTATATAGCAATATGACTTTTGTCTCAAGATAAGAGATAGAATAGATAGAATTTTGAGTGATAGATAAGTTCAAGTCTCCACATACCTTTTTGTCGATGAAGTTCCACAAGTTCCTTGAGTAGTTCTTCGTCTTTACATGATGAACGCCGTGGAGTCTAGAGCTCAACTACACTTACTATCCTAGTCCGAGACTTAGCTATAAGTAGACTAGAAATCAAGACTTATAGTTTTGGCAACTAAACTTGACAAACAAGCTTGAGATAGCAACACTTGCGAGTTCGACCGAGCAGTGCTCTAACAATCTCCCCCTTTGTTAATTTTAGTAACAAAACTATCAATACATATGGAATACAAAATAAATAAACTTTGTAGCTTCTCATCCAAATGCTTGATCTCCTTGGTTCTTCAACATTACTCGAAATCTTCGTCACTTCCAAGTACTCCAATGATTCTAAAGATGTTCAGTTCAGCATCATCGTTGTTGAAGATCCGTAGCCATAACAATGAGAAAACAATGGCTCTCAATCATTGTTATACAGTGTCATAGTATTATTATACAACATCAAAGTTCAATTGTATCACAACTTTGACAACAATACTATGGTGATATGTATCACTCCCCCTTAGTCAATACTTCATCTCACATGAAAACCACTCCCCCTTACATAATGATCTAAAAACCATATGTATTTGTAGTGTGAACTACACATTAATTCTCCCCCTTCTTGTCAATAAAATTGGCAAAGTTACGAAAATTAGTGGGATCCTAATGAAATTTCCATACAGATACTTCATGACTGAAGGAAAAGCACATATTAACTTTTTAGATGTAATCATATAGCCGAAACTAAATGCATTCATCAAGGAGTTTATAAAGATACAAGATAACCCCTATAATATTCCACAGCCGTACTCCCCACAAAGATTTGGCAATTAAGCACAAGTTCAAAAAGAACTCTCCCCCATAAAATGTCATTCCCCGAAAGAACAACAAAAGTGACCTTACTTTCACAAGAAAAGAATGATTTCTTTGGACATTAACAAATCACATAAGAATATGAATTTGTCTCCAAAAATCTCAATTAAATCAACCACAAGAGAACCCATGATTAATTTAATCGGAAAGGCTCACATAAGAAAACTTACGGAGCCATACAGTATTTTACATAAAACTATAGATCAAGGAAGATCAATACTGCGGAATAAACAAAGATTCATTTTATTCTTCATCGTTGTATGCACAATGACGTATAATAGACATAATCTTTGTACACAAAAGTTCATCCTATCTTCCATCAATATTTTCATAATGACATAATAGGCTTAACTTTTGTTTGTCAAAAGCTCATTCAATCTTTTATCAATACTTGCATACTGACATATGAAAGACTTCACTTTTGACAATGTATTTATCTGTACTTCTTATGGATCCAACACATGTAGCAATTTTAATTGAAAGATAAAATCATTCAAGGCTAAACATAAATTTTATTACAACCATTAAAGCAACGGTTTTAAAAGTAGATTAACAAAAGAGATTCAGTAAATACAGAGATCAATCACTCATCTCATAAAAATCCCTTTCAATTTCATAGAATTTTTCAATCAGTTCAGGGTGAGCTGTCTGAGCATAGTCCAGCTTCTCTTTTAAGACTTCATTTTCTTGCTGAAGATGGATGAGTTCAGAGCTGGGTGCTGCAGGAGTTCTGGCCATCTTTCTGATGCTATTCATGGAAAAGACTTTTGGTCCTCCAAGATTGGTTCTGACAGCCACAATGCCAAATTGACTGCAAATCCTTGAGATAAGGCAAGGAAACCCAGGAGTCTTCTTTGAAATTTGTCTGACACTTATCATTTGACGTACAATAAGGCCACAAAAGTCAATGTTTTTCCCTTCTACAACATAATAAACCAGTTCAGCAAGAGGTCTGGTCCATAGTTGTCTGTTAATTGTGCTGGGCATCAGATTAGCCACCAAAAGTTTTCCGGCAATATTGAGAAACAAATCAGCATCATGAACATCAATTTTCCCTTCGTGCCAAGGAGCAATCTTTCCAATGAGAAAGTTCGAGAGAACCTCCGAAGTAGGTCTCAAATGCTCAGGAGGTGGCAAGAGAAAATCACCAGTTTGTGGTAAGCATATCAGTTCAGCAACCACTTGTCGATTTACAAGGAAAGTTGTTTCCTCGACAATGGTTTTGAAGGAGCAGTTGACAGTTTCAGGCTCATGTAGGTTTGCGTAAAATTGAGCAGTTAGCTCCATGTAGGCAGTTCCCCTGGGATGATGAATAATACCCCATTCATGATTCTCAAAGAACCCATACAGACCATCTACCCTAAGGACAGAGGGATTGTAAATCCTTTCCATGATGGATTTCTTAACACTATATTCTACATAGTAGTCACGAGACCTAGAGTTAATGAACCTAATTCTCAGGCTTGGATCAAAGAAAGGTTCTTCACGATTTTGGGTACCTGAACTCTCACCACGATTACCTCTCTTCCTAGAAAACATTTCTGGTAAAGTATGTATACGAGAAGTTTTAGAAAATTACTTGGTTCGTGAACTGATAACAATGGTGAAGTTCCGGAGCTGCAGAGAAGATGAAAATAAACACCAACCCCTGAAGTAGTTTTTCGTTGTGAACCCAAAAATCCCAAGAACACTCAAAACGAATGAGAAACAAGGTTGATGGGGATCGAAGGATCATGAACTGTTGGTTTTTCTTCTTCGTACACAAACTGAAGAGATATAAGACGTGGTGAACGAAGAGAATATTTTCTCTTTTTAAGTGTCAATCGGTGGAACCTGAACCGGTTAAACACGTTCCAAAACACGGTCCAAAATGGATAGGTTTGGGTTAGGGTGTGTGAGTCGCACGTGAGCTGACAAGGGCTCGTTTGTTTGTGTGAACAACAAAGATCATCCTGTTTGGAGTAAAACTCAACAATTATAGTTACGAGAAGCTGCACGTGATTGGTTATGCTACATAAGAGCATATTCCACTATGACACCAAGAGAGGGTTTTCTTCCAACAACTTTCACAGTTTCCAGTAGCGAGAGACACCCAAGGAACTTTCTTTATAAGTTTTCCAAAGAGTTTAAGAAGATCACAAGAAGATTTGCAAAACTGATTTCTTTGTTTCCAACTTGCAAAAGACAGTTTCTGCAGATAATTTAAAGTACTGTAAAGGGAAACTCTTTTGATAAAAATAGACGTCTTATCTTTTTCATAAAAGATGACAATACTATTATCTTGGTAGGAAGTATCAGGAATTGAGCAATGAATTGATTCATGCTTTGAGGTGGTACACTCAAATGACTGAGATTTAAACTCCTCTTGTAATCCGTTTAGTTTGTTACAACTAATTGGGTTGCGCATAGGAGGAGCCTTGCTCTCATTGATTAGTAAATCAATGTCGACTTCAACATGAATATTATTCATCATAACTTGATTTAACTTGTCAAGAGATTCTTGTTCTTTCTGGAGGTATAACTCAACATCAAGAGATAAGCTTTCAAGTTTCTTTTCAATCCCTGAAAATACTTCAAGGGATTTAAAACCTAGTGGAGGTTTAAATAGAATTTCTTCTACAGATTTTATTAAATCAGTCATGGAAAAAAATTCCGTAATCCTTGGATATGGTGGTGCATTTATTGAGATAGCACTTTTGTCCATAGAGTAAGATCGCTACAAACACATACTTATGAGGTCTTTAACGTGTTTTCCTTCTCTGATACCAATTGAAAAAGCGGGGGTCTAACAACCTCACCCAATATTTCACTTATCAATCTGTATGGACTAACTGCAATATACTTTCAAGAGAATCAACTAGACAGATAGACTCAATCTTATAAAAAAGTATATCAAAGAGTTTATATCTCAATCTCTCAATTCAATCCGCAATCAAGCAAATAATAATTTGCGAGCCCGATTGAATATAAGAGAGATTACTTGAACGGTACCAAAGATCAATGTTCAAGGATCAATCAATTTCAATCAACAACCAAAGGTTGGATTTACCAATTGATCGATTCAACGCACAACCTGTGATATTTCAATTATATAACAAAATATAATTTGGAAGAGAAATAACAGAGACACCATAAGTTTTGTTAAGGAGAAAACCGCAAATGCATAAAAACCCCAGGACCTAGTCCAGATTGAACACCACACTGTATTAAGCCGCTACAGACACTATCCTACTACAAACTAACTTCGGTCTGGACTGTAGTTTAACCCCAATCAATCTCACACTGAGTCAAGGTATAGTTGCTCCTTACGTCTCTGATCCCAGCAGGATACTACGCACTTGATTCCCTTACCTGATCTCACCCACAACTAAGAGTTGCTACGACCCAAAGTCGAAGACTTGATAAACAAATCTGTATCACACAGAAAAGTCTATAGGTATAGATAAATCTGTCTCCCACAGATTGGTTTTGTTATCTCAATCAAATTATTATTGTCTTGTTCTACGATTTGTTGTCGCGTATGATTGTATGATTGTTTGTTTAGGAGCGCTACTTAATGACCATGAATGCATATCTATAGATAGACTAGGGTTTTGAGACACATACTTGTTGATAAACCTTGTCATAAATAGCATATTGTGATTACCAATCGTATTCAAAACCTTTGTGTGATTGCAAGTAGAAGCTTGGCCTATGTTAAATAGTTTACTCGTAGTATTTCTATTGCATGGATTAGTCTAATTCATAGAACTTAAAGCTCTTGGAGGATTAAACCTAATAGCACGTTGCATTAGGTTGTTCACTAAGTAGTATTTATATATTCATCGTTATGGTATATGATGACATAAGGAATTTACCGGAGTATGCTCTCGATGGGGTACTTTAGGACTCTTGATAATGAATGATTGAGTGACAACACCAGTTATTAGTCGAAGTGCATGTATTATGATTGATGATGAACCCTTAACCAGTATTCTCAACTTATTGATTCTCTTTATTCATTCTTTGCTATTATTATTAGTTTAATTATTTTAGACTCAAATCAAATATCCCCCCAGGTTACTTATGTTTTCAATTACGAATCACAACCCATATCTCCTTGTGGAACGAATCTGTTCTTATAACTATACTATTATTTATAATTGTGAAGTGAAAGAACTTAAATTATTTTTGCTTGGCTTACAACCGACCACACACAAATGAAATATACCTTCATTTAGATATGGGTAACCGTACCTAAACGTGTATATTGAGTTGGCTCAATAAAAGTTAACCGAAGTTAGCCATATGAATACTTTTGTCTTAACCACATTCATCTAACACTTCTAGGTCAAATATGATGATCAATAAATCATGAAAGATAATCAAATGAATCTAATTGTTTTTCAATAGAGTTGTTAATTGTTCATTATCTCATTGTAGTTACCTCAAATCGGTGAGAGGCTAGAGATGGGATTCTAGGGTTTTTAAAGTGAGTTTCGGGAGGTTGAGCACGAACAGTTTTCGCCTAAACCAAGCACAATGGACGTTCAAAGGATGCTTCAGTCACAGGGATGGAGGTTTAGGGATGGTCTTAGGGAGGGAATCAGATGAAGAGAGAGGTCATAGAATTCTAGGGTTTGAAGAAGAATTACTCTGATAGGTTATGAGAAAGATCATCGTAGCTTGGAAAAATAGAGGACCTATTTTTAGGTGAATTCTCTAATCTTAGGTCGGTGAAGATAAAGATTTCTTTCCGTGCCGTGTGGAGCAATTCTCCCGTTTCTTCAGGAATAAAGATAAACTAAGTTGAGTTTATCTCATTATTCCACCGCCTTTACTCTCTTCTGCGGTGAGAAATAAGCCGGGTATTTCCCACATGTGCCGTAGACCGCCAGACCAAAACCCTAATTGTTATCCCTCCATTTGTGTGAAGCTGAGTCAGCCTTTGTGATGATGTGTTGAGAGAGAAATATTCTCTTTAGCCGAGTTGGCCAAGATAGAGAGATATTCTCTGATTTGTGAGAATGACTAGGATGAGTCACGTGAAAAGGAATGGAATTCCTCAGGAATCGTGTGCAGGGTGTGAGAGGAGCTGCGGCTGATCTCCCTCTCTCCATGGACGGTCACATATGTCATGTGAAAACTGTATTATTGTTTGTGGGTCCCTTTGTTGAGCATGCGTAGCTCAAGAGAGCTTATCCACGTTTTTGGATAGCCATGTATAGCCCAGGATCAATTTACTAGCCGTGAGTGTATTTGAGAGGCTGATAAATAGGCTTGAGCACTAGGTAAGGCGTGTGCCTATCATGTGAATCTGTCTGAGATTTTGAGGAGAGATTTGAACCTCTTAGAGATTTTTATGAAGAGATTTGAATCTCTCCGAGATTTTACGGACGGCTCAAAAATCTCTCCGAGGTTTTGCAGAGAGATTTGAATCTCTCCGAGATTTTGTGGACGGCTCAAAATCTCTCTATGATTTTGCAGAGAGATTTGAATCTCTCCGTGATTTTGCAGAGAGATTTGAATCTCTCCGAGATTTTGCGGACGTCTCAAAATCTCTCCGTGATTTTGCGGAGAGATTTGAATCTCTCCGAGATTTTGCGGAAAACTCATAATCTCTTTGTGATTTTGCAGAGAGATTTGAATCTCTCCGAGATTTTGCAGAAGGATCAAAATCTCTTCGCAAGTATTGGCTGTGAGAGAGAGAAAAAGGATTTGTACGCCCGATTAATGTCTCTGCGAGACTTTGGCTCACTTGTCTTTGACCAGCATATCTTGCAGATATGTGCTAGGAATCAACTGTGTGTCCATATGATGAGCCAACAAGACCAGTGTATCTCGAAAGGATGTTCTAGGAGTCTGTCGAAAGGGCTCAGAGGTATAATAACCAGCGTATCTCGTGGGGATGTCCTAGGAGTTATCCGGAAACCTCAGTAAGTCGAGTCAGAGCCTAGAGCAGATATGACCAGTGTATCTCGCGATGATGTACTGGGAATTAGTCCTTGATCTCAAATATGGTGAGTCGTGCTACAGGAGATATGTACATCTCCGCTCTGGGTCATAAGTCCGCTAGGGACGTATTTACGCATCTACAGAGCCTACATGACCAGCAACATCTCGTTGAGGATGTATACTACGAATCATGGCATCACAATCAGCTGCGTCTCGCGAAGACATGCTGGAATTGTGGCTGTTCTGGTTCATAAGTCTACCGGGAACGTTTTACGCTCTACAGAACCTACGTGATCAGCAGTATCTCGTTGAGGATGTGCGATAGGAATCACGGCATCATGACCAGCAATGTCTCGTGGGGACGTATACTAGAAATCGTGGATAAGGATGCCTTGAGGGCCAAGGGCTTAATCTCTCCCGAGAAAGTTGAATTCTGTCTATAAGGTTGAAATGACACTTTTGTCCCTTATCCAAATTTCACCATCTACATTAAGTCCCCTACTCAGAGTAGAACCTTGAATGTTCTATGATGAGTATATAGATGGTAAAAAAATCATTCGTACACAATTACAATTAGATCATCCTTTTAGACTTGCAGAATCCTCGAATTGATGTTTAGCCTTCAATTGTTATGACCCTGATCTTGGAATCAATTCTGGACCTTGGAATTTCCTGGGACTTTGTGTTAGATGTTAATAACATGATAACGAAGTCTTGATGATACAAAATTTTCGGTCTTGAACGCATGGAATTTGTTAATTAGGGTTTACTCGGCCAAAACCCTAATTTTCTCCCTTTGTGCATCCTTGAGTTTCTAAATAGACAAGCATGTGGGGAATAGAAAATTTCTTGAACGGTTCTTGGCTGGACTTGATGTTGGTGAAGGGCCGTGATAAAATATGGACACTTACTTTTGACGGAGTCCCTATTCCACGCAAATTCTGAATTCAGGCTTGTACTGTACCTAAAACCTAATTTCTCTTTTCTTCATGTCTGACTCCTTCAGACACTCTAAAGAAGCTTGACAAGGCTTGGAAGGCGCGCACCTATCTTGTGGGTTCGGCACCTTGTATGATGAGAGCTGGTTTAATCCCTTGTACCAATCAGACAACTCTTATCAGAGAAAATACATACTTTTGAAACTTAAGGGTATTCTCGTCAAAAACCATTATGAGCTTGATTTTATTTGGAATGAGAGAAACCATGAGATTGCACAGGCATGGTCATGGCTTGAGAGAGGGAGATAGGCACGTGTCTAGTCCTGCCTTTGGAAATTATGAACTCGAACTTCCCTGTTTAAGCTAATTCCCTTTATTTTCTCTGAAATTCTGCTTTTTTGGACTCCGTTTCGATCCGTTCTTCTTCGGACATTTGTAAAACTCAATATTCACGTGCATGAGGCCTTTGGAATGAGTAGACGAGAGCTTGGTCGGTCTCTAGTTGCATTAAGGCTTCCTCTTTTGAAAATACTCAAAACTACAATATAAGGGTACTTTGGTCAAAATCCCTTATGAGCTCGTTTTTGTTGAAGAGCAATGAGAAAAAAGGGATTGATAGAGAGGCTTAGAGAACCGTCTAAGAGAATGGGAGAGGCTAAGCCCCCTCTCTTTTAGAACAAATCCCCTTTTTCACAAAATTCTTGAAATTAGGGCTTTTTTCGTCAAAACCACCTTAATTCTCTTCGACTTTGATCCCTCTGAAAAAATTCCTAGAGAATAAGTGACATCCCACTGGAGTAGGAGAGAATTATTACGCATGGTAAGAGCTTGGCCACGGCTTGGAGGGATTTTATAAGAAAGAAAAACCCTCAGTTTCCTTATTTGATCCAAATTCCTCTTAATTTCCTCTTTTTGCTCTAATTCCTTTTCATTTTGCTTCAAGGCTTCCTTTTTGAAATAAAATGGAAAATAGAAGTATTTTTATATGTGGTAATGTATAGAAACTGGTCCACCTCCTCCCATGAATTCTACTTGCACTGAAATTCTTTGTTTGAGCGGAATTCCTATTTATGTTCGAAGTATAACTGGTATTGCAGGAAACCGTTTTAGTATACTTAATGTTTGAATTTAATTGTTAACCAATGAATTATAATTGTGGCATGAATGTGCTGAACATATTCCTCTTGCTTAGATGATAGCTTTGTTTGTCTTTCAAAATGATAGTAATCTTCAAATTGATGATGTAGAAGCTAATAATAGTTAATGATCTTGAGTTTGCTGATGTAGATACCCATCGTTCATTCTTCATTGAAGAATCCTTGGTAAGTCTTGAAATTTATCTATCTTTAATCGTCTATGATGCATACGTCTTCGACCATTGAATAAACAGAAGTAGTCGTATTTGTCAAGGATTCTCTTCGTTTAAGTGTTTGTCATAAAACTTCAGATTTGAGACACTTAGGGAGAAAGGATGTAAAATCTTTATATAGACTCTGATTTGAGTCCCCATCCCTAACTTTGAAATAAAATAAGATAGGCTTTCTAACGCAAAAAGAATGACTCGATTCCAAGTTCGTTTGGTCAATCAAATCCATGCATACTTTTGACTTCAGAAATCTCGTATAAAAATTCCAGGAGTTTTCAGATTGCATTTACTTCGGTGTTGGGACCACATCTCCTAGCTCGTTTGTCCGTTTGAAGTTCCCTTTTTGTATGTTTTTGGGAAGACATAGAGGAACATATTTGATTTTGAAAGTACCCCGAAATTCCTTAAGAATTGTCATCAGTTTTCAAGTCTTTACGCTGCAATGTTCATCAATCTGAATTACTAAAGGAATCCTTGTTTCAGTTGGATTCTTAAAGCGTTCTCTTGCTTCAAGCACAACCCCTTAGAGTATTAAGACTTCACTACCCTTCCATAGCTTGGTTTAGGTTGTGAATTTTGTATTCTTAGGCCAGAGACACGTCAGTGGTATGATTATTCGTTTTTACTCTTTGGTTTACAGAAAACGTATTTTCCTTGATCCCTTGTTAAAGTGTTAACCCAAACAAATCCACGAGTATCTCATGAGATGTGAGATAGATTTTTTGATAAGTACAGGACTCTAGGAATGAGGGTATGCTTGAAGGTACTAGGAAAATACAAGGCTTGAAGGGATTGTAGGAGGACAAGGTTTTAGGTGGAAAGGCCGGTCCTCATGTAAATCAAACCCTAGTCCTGTGTTGTTTCTCCCTTGATTTTAACTTATGTAATTTGAACTTTGCAGCCTTATATGATCTTGTCTTTGTTTGTAAAGTACTCTTCATGGTGAGAATGAGTTAGATCTTAGTAGAATGCGGATGAGGCGATCTTCAACAATTTCAAAGGGATTTCAGGAAGAGATTCAGGTGCAGAGACAACTGACCGGCATGAGGGTAATTTCACATAACCCATATCTTGACTTCGGATGAGACACTTACTGATGGATTATATCATGAGAATGATAACTCCGAATGGTCTTGCTTCTGATGATTTCATAAACCTGGGAAACTTGGTAACAACCTGTGAGAATCTTTTCTTCCAATGTGAGGTGGTTGCGAGAGTGGCTCAATTTTGTCAGGATCCGTCGGGTGAGTTGAGTTCATGTCCTCGAATTTTAGAGAGTTTATTTATCTGGAATGAAGCATGGTATATGAAGAGCTAGAACATGCTAAGAAGGAAACTCGAGATGCAGAGGCCAAAGTGACACAGCTGAACATGAAGCAAGATATTTTCTGTAGGGGCGTTTGTTCTTTAAGGTTGATATTTTCTCTCTCTGAACCTTTCCCATATGCATCTGTTAAAGGAAGGAGACCTTCATGAGTTCGAACTTGATGCAAACCCTAGATTGCTTCGTCGGGTATGCGAGTAGGTGAAAACCCTAAGTTAAATTCGTAATAGGCGTCCCTCCTTTGCGCGGCCTTCACTCCAGAAGCTGTAGAAACTTCGTTTGACATCCGATTTCAGTGGTTGACCCAAACTATCGAACATAAAAGACCTAACTTTCATTTATTAGAGTAAAATTACAGATTGGAGAATGTTTTTATGGTGATAAACCCACGTGAAATTAAACCCGGGAATTCAAATATTTAACAGCAATTCCTTCAAGTGTTTTGATGACATCTCTTGGACCGTATTTTGAAACATCATTCCCTTTTAACACGTGGTAGGAGAGACATGGACAGATATTTTTTTCAATGACGCGTTGTCGAATTCTCTACCCATTTTTCCTAGTTCGTCGAGTTATGTGACTAAAGTATGAGTCGCGTTCGAGTAGACTGGAAACTGTATACTCCTATTCAAACCGATTGCGAACCCTAGTTTGTCTCCTGCATGCGTTTATTATTGAGGGATTATTTGAATGCTTCTTTTACTTGATATAGTTCTGGTGCACCCCTAAAATGTCTTATCTTCTGTCAGGATCCGGGATATGGTTGCAATTGCTGAGTATAGATGCTGACGGAGAAGAATTCGACGAGACCAGGGAGAGATGCGAGATTTCTCGAGATAAGTCCCCTTCACGATTTTAAAGGCCGATATCTAGTCACCTAATCCCAAGTAATAACATGTTATGTGTTGGGTTTGGGGAGTTGAATGGTCTTGATGTGTCCCGATCTTTTGAGACTCCTGCACTGATCATTTCTAAATCTGTTATATGAAAACTGGATGTCTGGGCCACCTCATATTTGCCATGCAGATATGTGACGCACGATTCTCCGTTAGTACCCAGTTTGATATAAGACTAGGGATTCCCATTGACTCGGGACATTTGGAAAATAAAGTAAGACCCTTGTAGTGTACGAGATTGAGTCTTCAAGGCGGGCAAGCGATAATCTGTGGGATGGAGAAGTCTTTGGAGAGTCATGTCGAAATACTGCTGCATGTGTCTTTGTGGACAAGATGAAGTTGTTGTTCCGCCTCTACAAGGTGTCTTGATAGGGATTCGTGTGAACTTCTGTAGTAAAATTATCCGTTGAGATTTATTCTTCTTTTGGGAGGATGCTCAACCGAACTTGAGAGTAGTATATGTCTTCTGGTACAATTAGGGTAATAGATACATTCAGGTCCAACTGCGCAGTCGATTTTTTTTTGTTTTATTGATGGAAGAGTTCTCTGGGAATCTGCTAGCTAATTATTTGCATGGATGAGTCATTTTTTGACATGAGAAAATTGTATGTGATCGTCATGTCATGTACTTCGCTCATCGCGGCTGAGCTTGACTCATGGAATAACCTGTCAATAGGATTTTCTCGATAGAAGAGACTTTGACCAAGGGAACTGCTAGTATGTGCCTGAATGAGTAACGTATATCCTTAAGCTATGGTCTAAGATCCTTTTATTGTTTTACTTCAGTGACGGTAGCTGGTTGTAGCTGTATGTCGAGTAACGGATTTTTATCTGAATTGTTGGCACTTCAGATTTCTTTTCCCTTGGTAGGCTCAGGTGCGAAGATATTCTCCTTCTCCTTGTTGAGAGAACTGAGGTCCCATCGGAAAATGATACTGGATAATTATTGGTGTAGCCGAGATGGAGGCTCATCGAGACTTAGTCATACAATCGCTAGGACTCTTTTTCTTTCTGACGGGACGGGTGTTGAGATAGCATATCGACCGGAGGCTTTGAATCTTCAGATAAGTATGATATTTGGCCGAGCAATGTCTTAGAATATAGTCTCATCTTATACTTTGTCGCGTTCTGGTCATGATCCTCTGAAACACGAAAACGACAAGATGCATCTCCGCTGGCGATTTATGACCTTATGTGGCTCTGCAAAGCTTTTGTCTAGGTCACGAATTTTTTGGAACCTTTCCAAGTTTTCACTAAGTTTATCATGTAAACGAAGAAAATAAAAATCCGACAGAAAAAGAACTAGGTCAATCTGATACAGAATGAAAGAGTTATAAGAATAATAGTAAAATGAAGTAAACTTCCTGAGTCCCCTGTGATCAGGTTGAGGGCCCTTGACCTAAACTAATTTTGAGAAAATGTTCATCAGAATCTCCAAGTTTAGAGCGTCATCTGGTCCTTGAGGTCCTTGAGAGTGATAAGGTCGGCTGGATGGTTGCTCCTTTGCTCTATCGCATTCGTAATAAGCTTTATCTTCTCCGGTGAGGTCGATTGCAGGCAAGATCCCGTCAGTGCTATTCTCAGCAGTTTTAATGCTCCTTCTTTTGGAAACATGTACTCGATCTAGATTTGTTGGATCTATCCCTACTGGTAACTCTAAAGGCGTTTTCAGATTAGTTTGGATGTCGATCTGAGATTTTGCAAGATTCTGTTGAGTCTCCGGGAGTTCTCCTTGGCCCTTATCCAACGTTTTCAAGGATTAGAAGTATATTTTTATGAAAATAGGTTACTAGGGCATTTTTTTATGCATGAATAGATCCATGTGATCCGGGAGGCACTAACCTATTCACTAAGGTCAAACCCGAAAGAGAGAGAAAGTGCTGGTAGGGATAACTCTCTCGGCTAAGTATGTAATGGATTTATAGAGACTGAATCAATGGAACGTTTTTGTGTTTGGATTGTTGGAATCGTTTTCCTTCCTAAGAGACCTTGATTGATATCTGTAACTGAGTAAACAACCTCCCACTATGGTCGCCAAAATGTAGTTACCTAAAATCGGTGAGAGGCTAGAGATGGGATTCTAGGGTTTTGAAAGTGAGTTTCGGGAGGTTGAGCACGAACAGTCTTTGACTAAACCACGCACAGTGGCCGTTCAAAGGCTGCTTCAGTCACAAGGATGGAGGTTTAGGGATGGTCTTAGGGAGGGAAGCAGATGAAAAGAGATATCAGAGAATTCTAGGGTTTGAAGAAGAATTACTCTAAGAGGTTATGAAAAATATCATCGTAGCTTGGAAAAACAGGGGACCTATTTATAGCTGAATTCTCTAATCTCAGGTCGGTGAAGATAAGGATTTCTTTCCGTGCCGTGCGGAGCAATTCTCCCGTTTCTTCAGGAATAAGGATAAACTAGGTTGAGTTTATCTCATTATTCCACCGCCTTTACTCTCTTCTGCGGTGAGAAATAAGCCGGGTATTTCTCACACGTGTCGTAGACCGCCAGACCAAAAACCTAATTGTTATCCCCCCATTTGTGTGAAGCTGAGTCAGCCTTTGTGATAATGTGTTGAGAGAGAAATATTCTCTTTAGCCGAGTTGGCCAAGATAGAGAGATATTCTCTGATTTGTGAGAATGACTAGGATGAGTCACGTGAAAAGGAATGGAATTCCTCAGGAATCGTGTGCAGAGTGTGAGAGGAGCTGAGGCTGATCTCCCTCTCTCCATGGCCGGTTACATATGTCATGTGAAAACTGTATTATTATTTTTCAAAACCAGTGTATCTCGTAAGGATGTTTTAGGAGTCTGTCGAAGGGGCTCAGAGGTATAATAACCAGCATATATCGCGGGGATGTACTAGTAGTTATCCGGAAACCTTAGTAAGTCGAGTCAGAGCCTAGAGCGGACATGACCAGTGTATCTCGCGATGATGTACTAGGAATCAGTCCTTGATCTCAAATAGGGTGAGTCGTGATTACAGGAGATATGTATATCTCCGCTCTGGGTCATAAGTCCGCTGGGGACGTATTTACGCATCTACAGAGCCTACATGACCAGCAACATCTCATTGAGGATGTATACTAGGAATCATGGCATCACAATAAGCTGCGTATCGCGAAGACATACTAGAATTATGGTTGTTCTGGTTGATAAGTCTGCCGGGGACGTTTTACACTCTACATAACCTATGTGATCAGCAGTATCTCGTTGAGGATGTGCGCTAGGAATCACGGCATCACGACCAGCAGTATCTCGTGGGGACGTATACTAGAAATCGTGGCTAAGGATGCCTTGAGGCCAAGTGTTAGAGCACTGCTCGCAAGCGTTGCTATCTCAAGCTTGTTGTCAAGTTTAGTTGCCAAAACTATAAGTCTTGATTTCTATTCTACTTATAGCTAAGTCTCGGACTAGGATAGAAAGTGTAGTTGAGCTCTAGACACCACGGCGTTCATCATACAAAGACGCAAAACTACTCAAGGAACTGGTGGAACTTCATCGACTAAAAGGTATGTGGAGACTTGAACTTATCTATCACTAAAAAATTCTATCTACTCTATCTCCTATCTTGAGACAAAAGTCGTATTGCTATATAGACTTCGATTATACACATTTGTTATTTCGAGCAGAGTTTATCTCGCTTATCTTTTTATCGAAATATGTGTTGGTAAGCTTTCGCTTTGGACAAGTTCATCTTTACAAGTGACGAAAGTCATGTTGATTATTTCAATATCTTGAAAATTGCTTTGATGAAAAATAGTGTGTGAATAACCTCTATTTAACATCCTCTACGAATGTTTCAATGATTGAAATAAAGAGTTTAGAGCATCTAAACATCTTTGTATAGAAGCATATAATGTGTTCGCGCATTAGTGTATAAGTCCAAAACCGGGAACCAAATGTATGCATACTTGTGTGTGTACTAAATGGTTGATGGAGACTGGGTAAGTATGCGTACCCGTATGCATACTGGCGGAAGTTCACATCCGTGAATTTTTGCTGAGTTTTGAAATCAAAACCAACTCAATCCGGTTACCTAAGGTACGCATACTGGCAGAAAGTTCATGTCCGTGAATTTCTGCTGAGTTTGGAAACTAAAATAAACTCTAATCCGTTTACTTAAGTACGCATACCTGTACGCATACTTAAGTGTGTTACTTTCTAAAATTGGTTTATTCGTGAACTTAAACTTATATAAACTAAGGAATGCATATTTAATAACCGTGGTTATAAAGTTCATGAATCGATTCGAGTGAATCAAACCAATTTTGCTTTTATTGTGTCTTGTATACTTCTATGAGATCTAAGCAACTGAACAACTCTTGAACTAGTTCATTTGAGTCATTTGAAATAGTTATTGTGAAGATAAATAAGGTTGATATGAAAGTGCTCATATGGCTAACCATTTGGTTAACTACTGTTGAACCAACGACTTGTAAACATTTAGGTACGGTTACATAAACCTAAATGATGTATATTTCATTTGTGTATAACAAGCTAAGTTCGATCTAACGGTTGCAAGATATTAGCTTGAATCTAATCAGGTTTTCATCTAACGGTGAATATTGAATGCTTTGTTACCAAGGTAACTTAGATTGCAAACCCTGATTTGGAGACTATATAAAGGAGAACTCTAGCAACTGGGAAAGGTAATCCCCATACCTCCTGTGTGATACTAGTTCTATAAGCTAGAGTTGATTCTCCTTTAACCTTAGGTTTCTACCGAGACCCTGTAGGTTAATGACTTGAAGACTTTATTGGGATTGTGAAGCCAGACCCAACTATTTTCTCTGTAGTTGCGTGATCTGATCTTGCTGTTTCTATCGTATTGAGTACAATTGTAAAATTGGCTCGAGATTAATTTCTTCGATAGGTAAGATAAAAAAGTAATCACAAACATCTCCGTCCCATCGTTTGTGATTCCACAATATCTTGTTTCGCTAGTCGATTAAGATTATTGTGAGGTGATTGATAATTCTAGGTTGTTATTTGGTAATATATGTCCGGGTTATCGATTGGTTCCTGTTCACCTTGATTTATCAAAAGACAGAACAAAACTTGTAGGTATTTCTGTGGGAGACAGATTTATCTATTCTTTTATACTTTTCTGTGTCATACAGATTTGTTTATTAAAGTCTTCGACTTTGGGTCGTAGCAACTCTTAGTTGTGGGTGAGATCAGCTAAGGGAATCAAGTGCATAGTATTCTTTTGGGATCAAAGACGTAAGGAGCGCAACTGTACCTTGGATCAGTGTGAGATTTATTGGGGTTCAACTACAGTCAAGACCGAAGTTAGTTTGTAGTAGGCTAGTGTCTGTAGTGGCTTAATACAGTGTGTGTTCAATCTGGAATAGGTCCCGAGGGTTTTCTACATTTGTGGTTTCCTCGTTAACAAAACTTATGGTGTATGTGTTATTTCTTTTCCGCATTATATTTTTTTATATAATTGAAATATCACAGGTTGTGTGTTGTATCGATCAATCGGTAAATCAAACCTTTTGTTGTTGATTGAAATTGATGTATCCTTGAACATTGGTCTTTGGCACCGCTCAAGTTATTTCTTTTGTATTCAATCAGACTCACATATTTCTATTTGTTTGAGTTGGGATTGAATCGAGGAATTGAGATATAACTCTTTGATATACTTTTTATTAAGATTGAGTCTGACTGTCTAGGTTATTCTCTTAAAAGTATATTGGAGTTAGTCCATACAGATTACTAAGCGAAATATTGGGTGAGGTTGTTAGACCCCCGCTTTTTCAATTGGTATCAGAGCAGGCAAACACCTTAAACCTAATAAGTTTGTGTTTGAGTGATCCCTAAAGTCTATCCCTATGGGAAATTTTGTTGGGAAACTTGCTCTTGGCATCTATAACGCACGCCGGAATTCCGTAAAGATTGTTCAAAGATTATTTATTAGACCTCTGGTCTCTTGTGATAATCCCGCTTCATCTAAGTCCTTGGAAAGCTTAGATAATGAGGAACAATCTAAAGGAAAAATTAAAAGTTCTTCTAAGAAGGGTCTCTTAAAAAAAAAACGCAGTCGAAGCTCAAGGATATGGAATCTTACTAGATTAACTCTTAATCTTTATGAGGAATACTATCGTAATGGATCGATTGACAAAGATCTATTTAGAGCATTTGAAAGCGTTTTCAAATTCTTAGTAAAGCTTAATTCCTTTGAAAATAAGAATAGTTCTGATAAAAGTTCGGTACCTATCAAATCATGCATTCATGATGTGCGAACTAGAACTATCTCCAACTCATATGAAATTGATAAAAAGATTTCTTGTGAGTTTTGCATAGGTTCTAATCTTCAGAAAAAATCTTTTCTTGGGTATAAGAAAAAGGATTCAAAACCTCTATTAATCCAGAGTATCATCTTTACTGTGATACTGTTCACAAAGATCAACTGGAAAATTTGCATGCGAATTTCTCTGTACATTTGGCCTCTTTGTAACAAGACTGGCTATACCCCATCTGTATATAACTTGATGTGGGGCAAGTAACGGTTGACTGTATTGTCTGGGTTAATTTATTTTTTAAATCTTTTTCTACTTCTTCCTTCCAGGGTTAACGAAAAGTTTTGTAGGCTCCCTACTATTCTTTTATTTCACTACACTGATTGCGTACCTTGGATGGTAAACGATTTAAAAAATCCTACTTTTCTTTTGTTGGTCAAGGTTCATGGACGGGTCCAAGACCAGTTGAGGCTACATAAGAAGCTGGTACGCGTACCCTTCTTCTCCCTTGTAACGTCCGCGTACGTGAACTTTTCTAGGGTTCATGTATTTCCTCCATTAAAGCATCTTTGGAGAACAAAAAGTGCAAGGGTTTTCAAGAGACAAATCAAGTAAGTTCTTCCTTCACCTTGTACTCTCAATTTCTAGGTTTTATGGGAAATTTCAAGGTTTCAAAGAAGGTTTCAAAAACTTTGGATGCATCTTCTTCTAGCATGACTCTTCCTCAATCTTAAGACTCTATTAAAATTAGATTTTTCAATGATTCTAGTGATATGACCTTTAAAAGGATTGCTTCTAGTGGTTTCATTCTTGAAAAGAAGTTGGATTTGTCTAGTGGTCATAAAGAAGATTTGATTTGCTTTAAAAAGTTTAATCTTGTAAACATCTTTAATGGTCCTGGTGAAGGTTTTGACACTCTCACAAGGATTTTCTATGCCAACATTCATGATATTGATCTTGAGAAAATGGAATTCAAAACCATGATAAAAAGAGAGAAATTTCTTTTAGATAGAGAGTTGATATCAAGGATTACCAAAATTCCTTTGGGTAATTTTCGCCTCCCTAGACCAATTGATGAAAGACCATCATATGAAGCCATCTCTCATGGTCTTTGTGGCAAGAGTGTTAATTAGAATGAAGGAAAGTTTCCTACAAATTATCTTAGTCTTGCTTTGATGTCCTTCGGAAAGCTTGGTATCTCTAATCTGTGTCCCTCCAATATTGAAAATTCTTGATAGAGTCGTGAGTTTGCGGAATTGGTCTATTTCCTTGAATTGGGTACCCCAAGTCTCGATATTTGTGGGTTCATCATTTTTCAAATTATCTTGATGACTTCGCCCAACAAGAAGTTAGGCTTCCCTTGCTTAAATGGAAAAATTTGTCAAGCACTCTCATTTGCTCCAATTGGCAACTCTCTTGGAACTCCCAAACTCGTTCGCCCATGTACCTTTAAGCGTATGAAGGAGAATGTGTGTAAAATACAAAGATGTGATTCCCTTGACAACACTTGTGATCCTACCACCTTGAGTTTTCTTCAACAAATTCACAAAGGTATGGTTAAGATCAATTCAAGGGTAAAGTGTGTGCAAGAACAATTGTGTTTGATTGCAACCAAGTTTCCTGAAATCAAGGAAGACATGGATATTATTCAAGGCTCTTGGATGGTTTCAGAAGATGAAAATTATGAGTAATCTCTTTTACTCTTAATGTCTAGGAAAACTTCTTATGAGAATTTTATTCTTGTGTTTTCAAGAAGAATAACTAGAGTTTGGAATAGCCATTATTGTGATTACACATAGCTATGTCCAACGATTTTCATCCTCAATGTTTTTAGATTTATTTGTTTAAATTCTAAAGTTTGTTTGGAAGATGATTTTGCAGTATTAATCTTTATGGTTTTATATATTGCAATTTGTTATGGGATATGTGTGTTTGCATCCGTGAACTATGATTGTCCCATACGTTGTCAAAAGTTAAGTCCTTCGTATGTCGATATGCAAGTATTGATAAAAGAATGAATGAACTTTTGACAAAAACAAAAGATAAGCTTTTTATGTCATTATGCAAATATTGATGGAAGAAAGGATGAGCTTTTGTTTACAAAGATTATGTTTACTGTATGTCATTGTGCAAATAGTGATGGAAGATATAATGAATCTTTGTTTATTCTCCAGTATTGATCTTCCCTGATCCATATTTTTTATGTATATACTGTGTGGATCCGTAAGTTCTGTTATGTTGAGCATTTCAAATTGGATTAATCATGGTTTCTCTTGTGGTTAATTTAGTTGAGTATTCCGGTTGAATTAATCATGGGTTCACTAGTGGTTAATTCAATTGAGTATTTTGGATACAAATTCATATTCTTATATGAGTTGTTGTTGTCTAAAGAAATCCTTCTTTTCTTGTGAAAGTAAGGTCGCTCTTGTTGTTCTTTAGGGAATGACATTATATGGGAGAGGGTTCTTATTTGACTTGTGTTTTATTGCTAAATCTTTGTGGGGAGTGCGGCTGTAGAATATTGTAGGGGTTATCTTGTATCTTTATAAACTCCTTGATGAATGCATTTAGTTTCGGCTATATGATTGCATTTAAAAGGTTGATATGTGCTTTCTTTTGGTCATGAAATGTTTCTAAGGAAATTTCATTAGGATCCCACTAGTTTTCGTACCTTTGCCAATTTTATTGACAAAAGGGGGGAGAATTAATGTGTAGTTCACACTACAAATACATATATTTTTCGGATCATTATGTAAGGGGGAGTGGTTTCCATGTGCGATGGAGTATTGACTAAGGGGGAGTGATACATATCGCCATAGTATTGTTGTCAAAGTTGTGATACAATTGAACTTTGATGCTGTGTAATAATATTATGACACTGTGTAACAATGATCGAGAGCTTTTGTTTTCTCATTGTTATGGCTACGGATTTTCAACAACGATGATGCTGAACTTACAACCTTTGGAATCATTGGAGTACTTGGAAGTGACGAAGATTTCGAGTAATGTTGAAGAACCAAGGAGATCATGCATGTGGAAGAGAAGCTGCTAAGTTTATTTTTTTTTAATCTATATGTATTGATAGTTTTGTCACTAAAAGTGACAAAGGGGGAGATTGTTAGAGCACTGCTCGGTCGAACTCGCAAGCATTGCTATCTAAAGCTGTTGTCAAGTTTAGTTGCTAAAACTATAAGTCTTGATTTCTAGTCTACTTATAGCTAAGTCTCGGACTAGGATAGAAAGTATAGTTGAGCTCTAGACTCCATGGCGTTCATCATACAAAGACGAAGAACTACTCAAGGAACTGGTGGAACTTCATCGACTAAAAGGTATGTGGAGACTTGAACTTACCTATCACTCAAAAAGTCTATCTACTCTATCTCCTATCTTGAGACAAAAGTCGTATTGCTATATAGACTTCGATTATACACATTTGCTATTTCGAGCCGAGTTTATCTCGCTTATCTTTTTCTCGAAATATGTGTTGGTAAGCTTTCTCTTTGGCCAAGTTCATCTTTACAAGTGACGTAAGTCATGTTGATTATTTCAATATCTTGAAAATTGCTTTGATGAAAAATTGTGTGTGAATAACCTCTATTTAAGATCATCTAAGAATGTTTCAATGATTGAAATAAAGAGTTTAGAACATGTAACCATCTTTGGATATAAGCATATAATGTGTTCGCGCATTAGTGAATAAGTCCAAAACCGGGAACCAAATGTATGTATAATTGTGTGTGTACTAAATGGTTGATAGAGACTGGGTAAGTATGGGTACCCGTATGCATACTGGCGGAAGTTCACATCCGTGAATTTTTGCTGAGTTTGGAAATCAAAACCAACTCAATCCGGTTACCTAAGTATGCGTACCCGTACGCATACTGGCAGAAAGTTCACGTCCATGAATTTCTGCTGAGTTTGGAAACTAAAACAAACTCAAATCCGGTTACTTAAGTACGCATACCCGTACGCATACTTAAGTGTGTTACTTTCTAAAATTGGTTTACTCGTGAACTTAAACTTATATAAACTAAGGACTGCATATTTGCAAACCGTGGCTATAAAGTTCATGAATCGATTAGAGTGAATCAAAACCAATTTTACTTTGATTGTGTCTTGTATACTTCTATGAGATCTAAGCAATTGAACAACTCTTGAACTAGTTCATTTGAGTCATTATAACTAGTTATGGTGAAGATGAATAAGGTTGATATGAAAGTGCTCATATGGCTAACCATTTGGTTAACTACTGTTGAACCAACGACTTGTACACGTTTAGGTACGGTTACACAAATCTAAATGACGTATATTTCATTTGTGTGTAACAAGCTAAGTTCGATCTAACGGTTGAAAGATATTAGCTTGAATCTAATTAGGTTTTCATCTAACGGTGAATATTGAATGCTTTGTTACCAAGGTAACTTAGATTGCAAACCATGATTTGGAGACTATATAAAGGAGAACTCTAGCAACTGGGAAACCTAATCCCCACACATCCTGTGTGATACTAGTTGTATAAGCTAGAGTCGATTCTCCTTTAACCTTAGGTTTCTCACGAGACCCTGTAGGTTAACGACTTGAAGACTTTATTGGGATTGTGAAGCCAGACCCAACTATTTTCTCTGTAATTGCGTGATCTGATCTTGTTGTTTCTATCGTATTGAGTACAATTGTAAAATTGGCTCGAGATTAATTTCTCCGATAGGCAAGATAGAAAGTAATCACAAACATCTCCGTCCCATCGTTTGTGATTCCACAATATCTTGTTTCGCTAGTCGATTAAGATTATTGTGAGGTGATTGATAATTCTAGGATGTTCTTCGGGAATATAAGTCCGGGTTATTGATTGGTTCCTGTTCACCTTGATTTATAAAAAGACAGAACAAAACTTGTAAGTATTTCTGTGGGAGACAGATTTATCTATTCTTGTATACTTTTCTGTGAGATACAGATTTGTTTATTAAAGTCTTCGACTTTGGGTCGTAGCAACTCTTAGTTGTGGGTGAGATCAGCTTAGGGATTCAAGTGCGTAGTATTCTGCTGGGATCAGAGACATAAGGAGCGCAACTGTACCTTGGACCAGTGTGAGATTGATTGGGGTTCAACTATAGTCCAGACCGAAGTTAGTTTGTAGTAGGCTAGTGTCTGTAGCGGCTTAATATATTGTGTGTTCAATATGGACTAGGTCCCGAGGTTTTTCTGCATTTGCGGTTTCCTCGTTAACAAAGCTTATGGTGTCTATGTTATTTCTTTTCTGCATTATATTTTGTTATATAATTGAAATATCACAGGTTGTGCGTTGTATCGATCAATTGGTAAATCCAACCTTTGGTTGTTGATTGATCCTTGAACATTGGTCTTTGGTACCATTCAAGTTATTTCTCTTGTATTCAATCAGACTCACATATTTCTATTTGTTTAAGTTGGGATTGAATCGAGAAATTGAGATATAACTCTTTGATATACTTTTTATTAAGATTGAGTCTGACTGTCTAGTTGATTCTCTTAAAAGTATATTGGAGTTAGTCCATATAGATTGCTAAGCGAAATATTGGGTGAGGTTGCTAGACACCCGCTTTTTCACCAAGGGATTAATCTCTCCCGTGAGAGTTGAATTATGTCTATAGGGTTGAAATGACACTTTTGTCCCTTATCCAAATTTCACCATCTACACTCATAGAAATATATATGAACAAACTGAAACAAAATCGGATTGATTCGTAATCGTACAAAGTACTTATACAAGAATCAATTCATGAACATTAATCCACGGTTTTCAAAGATTGCATTCCTTAATTCATAAATGTTTTTGTTCATGAGTATGATACATACTTAGCCGATTTTAGAACTTAACCACTGTGTTCGCTAACCAGGTACGCAAACAACAGCTCCGGACCTTGGCCTGTCCATCCGTTCACATACCAGATACGCGACCAGCAGTCCCGGACCCAACTTAGGTAGAACCGTTCGCATACTAGGTATGCAAACAAGATTCCCAGACCTGAATCACTACAAAACAGTTCGCATACTAGGTATGCATACCGTGTTGTATCCAGACATGGTTAATTGTTCTAAATTCCCATTTCAATCATTGAAACATCCTTAGAAGACGAAAATACTTGCCTCACACAAACTATTAGCTTTAAGTAATTTTCACTTGATCAAATGATCAATACGAAACTTTCTAAGTCGACATCAAATGATTGTCTCCCACAAATCATGTAAGATGTTTCAAGGCAATATCCAAATGATCATCTTTTGACTTAATATTTAGTTTCCAACTAAAATTGTCAAGAATAATGATGAACATAGTTAAAGAAAAAAGATTCCAACACATATTTCGAGAAATATATAAGAGAGATAAACTCAGCTCGAAATATCAAATGTGTATAATGTAAAAGTCTATATAGCTATACGACTTAATCTCATTAGGAGATAGAATAGACTTATGAGTGATAGATTAGTTTTAGTCTCCACATACCTTTTGTTGATGAAGTTCTTCCAAGCTCTCTCCTCAGTGGATCTTCGTTTTCAATCGACGAACGCCGCGAAGTCTAATGCTCAACTATGCATTCTATCCTAATCCGAGACATAGCTATAAGTAGACTAGAAATCAAGACTATAGTTTTGATCAACTAAACTTGACAAACAAGCTTGAGATAGCAATGCTTGCGAGTTCGACTGAGCAGTGCTCTAACAGATGGTATCCCTGTAGAGATTCGGTATCCTGTTATAAATCATGAAATTTGAGGGGAGGGATAGACTTCTTTAAAAAATGTAAAACTTTGAACTTTTCGTTTTGAAACAAAGGTTATGTTAAAAGGAAATGATATTCGCAACCTAGGAACTCTTCAGCCATGCAGTAAAAACATTTTGATTTTAGGATTTATTAGTCTCGCTCTCCTCCTCTCTCCCTCACCCACCGGAAATCTTACTTGCTCATATTTGGTCCGTTTTGAATTGGATCTGAGCGGGATTTTCATCTCGTTTCTTTGCTTTTTAATAATTTTGTTTTAGATCGCTTTTGGTTATGTTTATTTCTTTCCATTTGGTAAGTTTTGTGAACCTTTATGATGATTTTATCTACTCTACTAGAAAGGATTATCTCGGCTTTAATGGTTCTTCTTGGTTACTATGGGTTTTAAGATCACTAGTGGTGCTCTCCATTGACGAAATCTTCATTTTTTTTTATCTCTGGCGACGGAATCTTCATTCTACCGATTTGACCGGTTCTAATTCATGCTTATATTCGTCATGTTCCGTTAATCCTTCTCTTTCTCTTGTCGGATTTGTCGGTGTTGTACTTGTATGGCATGTTCTTGTTACTGTGTATTCTCTTATTTTCCATTTTAAACCCAATGTAACCTTGAACTTCTATTAATGAAAAGGTTCCTTTGCTATAAAAAAAAAAGTGCAGTAAGTATGCAAAATAGAATCCCATAAAAACAAAATTTGGCTTAAAGAAAAGCAATTAAAAACATTAGTATCACAAAACCATACAACAATTGTTTGTTTTATTATCAGAATCAGCTCCTCTTCTTCTTTTGCTCTACCTTCAAAAACCTTGTTGTTTCTCTCCGTCCAAGTATGCCAAGGAATATCATATAAAATCTTCCACCAGATCTTCTTATTTCTCCCAGTAGGAATATTACATCTCCATGCTTTAAAATGACTCAACACATTGAAGAACCAACCCAAGAAATTTTTAAAGCCTGAATAAAATGAGACCAGACTTTAAAGGCATAAGAACAGTTTAAGAAAATATAATCAGCTGATCTTCTTTTTCTCGACACAAAGCACATTTCTCATCTTGAACATTAGCCCCCCCTATGATTTAACATATCCAGAGTAGGCAAAAAATTATGAAAGTCTGCCCTTAACATGAAACTTACTTTAGAAGGAATAAAATTCTTCCACAAGAATCTATTAAAATTCACTTCTTCAGAGTTGTCCACCAGCAATTCATAACAATTAAGAACTGAAAATTCACTATCCAAAGTGACGGTATCATTCTTAGTTGTAAAACTAGCACAATAACCTAGTTCATTATATAATAAGTCCCACTGCATTTATTCAGCTGTATTTAACCTCCTTTTGAAAGCATATTTTAATCTTCTATCCTCCACAATATTTGCAATTGAAGCATATCTCTGTGACCAAGCCTTGTAAACTGCAGGAAACCTTTGAGATAAAGGACCGTGAGTTGTCCACTTATCATGCCAGAATCGCACTTCATTTCCCTTGTTTATCTGAAACTTGAGATGATTGTGTAAAATAGTAGAAGCTTTTAAGATATTCTTCCACAAACTAGTACCTTGAGCTTTAAAGTCGTCACTAGGAACCATATGCTCACTACTATTCTTAAGTTTTTCTCGAACAATTCCTCTCCAAACTGTTTTTTTTTCCTCAACATCAAAACCTCCAGATCCACTTTGCTTTCAAAGCATTGCTAGTAAGTCTTATATTCTTAACCCTAAACATCCAAACTTCATAGGTTTACTAATCTTTGTCCAACCTACGTACCCAGCACATCTTTTTTTTCACATCATTTGAATCCTACAAAAAGTTCCTCATCAATCTAGTAATTCTTAACTCTGATGAGTGTCGTTTACTCAACAAAATAATAAGATGTTTCCCACTAATTAACAAGTAATAAAGCGGTAGTAAGGATCGTTCGCACGAGGAGTAATGCAATTGATATGTTATCTAAATTAGCGATAATATAAAAGAAGGATAGTTGGTTGATATAAAGAAGAATAAAAAGTATAATAAGATAAAGAGGATGATAATTAAGAAATCCTTCGCAGTTACTAACCGTTAACTCAACAGTGTACCCGTTTATCTCTTGTTAGAATCAATTGTCACCAACCGTAGAATAGCATGTATGCTTAGCTATCCCCAAAATTCCTGTTGTCACTGGATACGGAAGCGCTCGACTACCAGATTCTATCCAACTGAGCCGCCCTGAGGTACGCTTACAAGGTGTAACTCAATCGAATGCTTTAGGGTTTGTGAATTTAGGTTTGATCTCAGCAGTTAAACTCGGTACGCTCGGTCCACTTACTGGTGTTGTCTTTACTCGCAATTGCTCCACAGAATCCCTCCGCAAGGTCTCGCGATTTCTACTTGTGTAGGAGATAAGCGACAATTACGGATCGCTCAAATCTTTACTAATAGACTAACCTAGTTGCGCACCCAAATCAATCTAAGAACTAATCATAAACCTTCGATATAGTAAAAAAAATCCACAATGATTAACTTTAAAACTCTAAATAAAATTGTAAATAATTGAGCTTCACAATTAGAACTTTGAATTCATCCTTAACAATCAAAAGAATATAGAAAAGAGATAGTTCTCTCAAATTGTATCTAAGCTTCCCTATATATAGAGTTTGTAGCCTCTTCTTGAAGAAACTAGGAAACCTAGCTAAGATAGGAAACTGCACCTCCTTAATTGTGTCCCGTGCATCACACCCCGTGCAAAGTGAGTTGCCAAACTCGCCAAACAAGTCACGTCCAAGGCTGGTCACGTTCTAAATTTCGCAAGCACAACAATTGGGCTTACGTCAAATGCCTAAATCCAGCCCATTTTCTCGTTATTGGCTTGACAGTTCCGTGGAACTGACAACCTTATCTTCAGTTTTACTTCACGGACAGCCGTATCTCTCAGCTTCATACCACCTCGGACTCGAGCTCTGATCACTTGCTGCCAACCTTGGGAACTAATCATCGTTACTGCCATCAACCAATGGCAACACTAAACCACGTCTCAAGTTAACACGAACTTCATTCTCCTTTCCTCGATCGTTTCCGGAATTCCTTGCCAACACCATCGATCTCATCATACTACCGTAATGGCAGCATCTTGTCCATCGTCACTGTTTTGTAAGCTCAAGTTCGTCTCACAGATTCGAACTCCATTACCATCTGATCAAAGCCGGCAGCAAGCCACGACTCTATTGTACAATCTCCAACAGTTTTGACGTCAACCCACTGTTAAACACCATCGTCTACGGTAGCACCCACTCTCAAGCTGTCCATCAATCCATAGCTTACTGATTTATCTCGAGCGCAGCAACCACAGACCACCAGCTCCAAACTCGTTCCCTTCGTCTCAATGGCAGCAACACTCCAACATCTTCACTTACTATTTACCTCAAAACCCATTCAACTGCCAGTCACCATTGCCTCGACCTCCATCAAGCTCAGCTCATTCCATCTTCTAACCATCACCACGATACCACAGAACCATCCTACATCCAGACTCGATCACCACTTCCTGAATAGCTCGTTACTCCATCAGTATCTTAATCCCTGTATGTTTCGAGCTCTTCTCAATCGACAGCAAACAACCATCGATCATCACTGCCTTCCATGTTTCCCGTTCAGGCCATTATTCAAACAGCTCAAATGCGTTTTGCTAAGTGGAGATAGATAGAACTCTGGTGGATTTGTATTTCCACACCTCCTTCCCTGCAAACCCAATTTCATACACAACCCATACTCTATTTCTTCCAGTACTTGAACTTGTCTCAGTCATTGCCATTTACTGCCACGAACAACCACGGAAACAGCACTTGTACGAACAGAGAAGAACCTTGTTCTCTCTGGCTCTTTTTCACCCTGCAATTCGAGTTCAAATAGAACCCAGCTTTCCTTGTCCTAATCTCCTCACGTTCACAATGATTATCAATGGCAGCACAGATGGTTTTAATCCCTCAATCAATCGTAATACCTCAAGTTCTTCACTGATTTTCTTGACTGGTTTTCCGGTGTTAATTCTGCCCAAACTTTCTAACAACTCATACTCAATTCCCGTGTTCTTCTTACCTTCTTAACCCATCTCGACTGGCCATACAAACCCAGATTTCGCTGGCAGGAACTCTTGCCAGCAGTGTCTTCTTAGTTCAGTAAGGATAAAGCTGAACTGTGTAATAACAATGTTGGACTCGACCTAATTTTTGGATTATAAGCTGAAGGAGGTGGCCCTTAGTAAATTGAGCGGGTGTCTATAATAAACCCGTTTAGAATCAAATGGCTACCTTCTTTTGCCGCCTCCAGTAATTCATAACGGATTTTAGCTGGTTGCTTCTTAACGCCCGCATGACTGCCAGTAGTGGTTCCCATGCAATGATAATTCTGTCTCTTTTGTGGCCAATTGGACGATTTCTTGTTCTTTTCGGGAATAAGCTCCAAAATTCCCATAAAATATAAAACAAAGCTAATAACACAATTTCACAAGAAAACTAGCTAAGAAAGCATAATCAATCGATTCTTAGAGAGGTGTTTTTAAACACCTATCATACTCCACACTTACATGCATATAACTAAGTGACAGAAAGTAGATACACTTACCTTCAAGCCTTATTTAGAAACCTCTTCTTCCAAGTAGCCAGTTTCACCTCCATCCTATGAATCACTTCATCCCATACAACAACATTTCTTGAAGCATCACCCAAAGGCATTACAAGGTACTTAATTGAAAATTTCTCAACGTTACAACTCAATTCCATTGCTAAATGACTATTCCTTCATCAACACCAACACTTATCATTGAACTCTTCTCAAGATTTAGCTTCATACTTGTTAACACCTCAAAAGTATGCAGAATAAGAAGAAGTTTTCTGATTTCTTCGTTCTCTCATTGATAAAAATCAATGTATCATATTCAAATTGCAAATGAGAAATACATAACCCTCCGGTAGACACTTGAAAGCCATGAATCTGACCTCTATCAACTGTATCATCCACTAACTTAAATAACACCTCCACAACCAACAAGAACAAAAATGGAGACAATAAATTTCCTTGTCGCCTTTTGTAGGTTTAAAATCCTTGAACTTAAAAAAAGTTAAAATTTTCCGGAAAATATAGAAGTACGCTAATAATAGTTTAGGCTTCGAATGGTAATCCATATTCCCCGCTCTACAACCAATTTATTTTTCAATCTTTGCTTTTAGACGGATATCCTTAATGAGTAGTTCAATTGGAATAGACAGAAATCATTTTCAATATATGTTGTATTTCTCTTTTGATTATTGAAAGTTGGTCATTCATTATTTACCCTAATTACTCTCATCCATCTCCACGGATGTTAGTGATGGTATTGGATACTTGTATGGAAAACCGAGCTTAGTCATTAGTGTTGGATTATAAGGATTTTTATTTATTCCTAAATCCAAAGCAATACTCTGTTATGGGTTCACGTGATGTGATGACTTACCAGTGATTTTTGTACTCGTTCATGATTACACATTGGAAGACTAATTAATGTTCTCTAACTGTGTGGATATATTTCCAACTAGAAAATCTTCTTTGCTTTGCAAATCATTTCCCATGTGAAGGAATCTGTGAATCCTAATACAAAGTTTATTCCAACGGACTCAAAGATTACAATGGAGAAAGAAGCTCTTATATAGCTTCATTTCAGAAACTAGAGAAGTAAAAATGACTGTCACCGACACAATACAGCTGCCGTACAGCTGGAATAATAATGACATGGTAAACTACTATTGGATAACAACGACACGGCAGACGGATGACTTTGTGTTCTAACATTCCCCGTCAAACTGATCACTAGACAAGTGAATCAGTTTGCTCTACAAGAAATCCACGCCATCGATGCATTTCGATGCAGTTCAGCAACACTTGTAGGCTTGAAAACCAGATATAGAAGAAGCAGCATTAATCTTGAATATGAGCATTATAAAAAACATTCTTTCACAGGTCAGATAGTACCTAAGGCAAACCAATATGCTGAAAACAGTGAAAATCATGGAAACAAAACATATATTGGAACAAATGTTCTAACTAAAAACGCTGGGTACCAAAATACACCACCACTTTTTTCTTAGGCAATCTGTATGGACAAACTCAATAAAACTCCGAGAGTAAAAATCAATCAAGGAATAATATCTAGAGTTATATCTCTCTCTCTTGCGATTAGAACATTTACAGAAACAAATCCGTGAACCTAATCACAAAGAGATAACTTGGACGGTACCAAAGACCAATGTCCAAGAATTAATCAAGTGTATCAAACAACCTAGGTCGGATGTATCTACTATGATTGATCAACGCACAACCTGTGATATTTCAATTATAAAGATAAACAATATAATGTGGAAAAAGAAATAACACAGACACCAGAAGTTTTGTTAACGAGGAAACCGCAAATGTAGAAAACCCCGGGACCTAGTCCAGACTGAACACCAAACTGTATTAAGTCGCTGCAGACACTTGCAACCAATTAATTATGGACTGGAATGTAGTTGAGCCCTAAAAGGTATCCCACCGATTAAGGTACAGTCGCTCTCCTTACGCCTCTTGAATCCCAGCAGAACTCCGCGCAATTGATTTCCTTAGATGACGTCACACCAACTAAGAGTTGCTTCAACTCAAATTGAAGAATGTAAACCAAATGTTCCTCCCACAGATTAAGCATATATAATGATTTCCTTTTACAATCAAATAACTTGATCAAAGGTGTGGAAATTGATAGCAAAAGACAAAGTCTAGATAACCTCAAAATCCGGACTTATGCAACCCGAAGTGCAGCCTAGATTATTATTCACCTCACAAGTATAAAACCTGTGGAATCAACAAAGTTTGAGACGAAGAGAACTTTTGATGATTTCTATCTATCTTGATCGATGGAGCAAGCTCTACAAATAATCAAGATCAGGATACTCGAGTTATCAAGGAAAGATAACTAGACCTGGCTTCACGAATCCCTATGAAGACTTTGTAGTCGTTAAACCCTAAAAGATTTTCTGGAGAGGACGAATCTAGATACAATTAGGAGACACCAAAAAGTAGTATCGGGATTCAAAGATCCAAGTTGCTTGGAGTTTCTCTTTTATAGACATTCAAAGCATAGGTTGCTTTAGGTTTAAGCTAAGATAGCTTTGGAACCAAGCAAACAATATCCACCGTTAGATGAATCTTTTAATCTGATTTACATAAGCAAGATATACACTCTGGTTAGGTGAGTACAAAGACTATGTTCAACATGGTTAGCCGAGACTAGCCGGTTTGAACTTAAAAGCTTAACCTTCATTTTCATGAACACATAAGACATTAACTCTGAGTCACAAACATGTGATCAAATAAGTCTAGTGTTTTTAGAAGAATTAATAAAATGCTAATTATCTCATAGAAATAATTTAAACACGGTTTAAAAAATATTCGACATGGTCAGTAGGTGTACAAGGTACAAATACCATTTCCGTTCGTGAGTCGGTCAGTCACAGTACACATACTGGTTTGTAAACTTTTAACTAAAACCAAAGTTCCGGAGTTCACAGACCTCTTTAGGTTTGCGTACCGTTTTTAAAACTTTCCACCAATCCAAAGTTCCGGAGTTCACAGAACTTTTAAGGTTTGCGTGCCGGTTTGGAATCCTTAAGACTGTCGCAAGTTCCGGAGTTCACAAAACTAAATTGGTTTGCATACTGGTTTGGAAACGCTACCGAGTTCAGGAACACATAACTGTTTTAGTTTGCATACCGGTTTGGATACTCACCCCGGTTCCGTAACAATAGTTTAAAAACGGTTTGCATACGAGTATGCATATCGATTCGGTTCACGAGTTAAACAAATTTTCATATGATGTGCATAAGAATATGCGTATCACAAATCTGTAAGTCGATATATATATATATAGCTACTCTGCTACTTGTACGAGTACATGTAATACGGGTTCAGACATATAACAATTTTCCCAGTTTGTAAGACTGATACCACTGTCTTGTATCCGAATCTATAGTAGTTCTATATTTCTCTCTAAATCGATTGGAAATACATCAATGACACATATCATTGTTCCAGGCTATTTCCGAATGATAAAACTTGAATCATGATTTTGATCCCCGAACAATAAATTTATCCTTAATTGAAATTCATCAAGTATGAACAAATGTCCATTAATCTTATTCATTATATTTAGAGAAATCTGCTAACTAGATAATTAGTTCTCGTCTCGAAATTATTGTCCATGCATACTAGTCTAATCAGTTATGCCACATCGTCTCAAATGATAGAAAAGTGAATATAACTTGAGATATAGGTGGTTTAGTCTTCACTTATCTTTTGTTGATGAAGTTTCTCCAAAAGCTTCGGTTGATCTTCGCCTTCAAACGATAGAACGCAATTATAACTGCCGTGATCCATTGTTTCTCAACTACATTTCTATCTGTTAGAGCATTGCTTGGTCGAACTCGCAAGCGTTGCTATCTCAAGCTTGTTTGTCAAGTCTAGGTGTCAAAACTATAAATCTTGATTTCTAGTCTACTTATAGCTATGTCTCGGATTTAGAATAGAATGTGTAGTTGAGCTTTAGACTTCACGGCGTTCATCGATTGAAGACGAAGATCTACTGAGGGGAGCTTGGATGAACTTCATCAACAAAAGGTATATGGAGACTTAAACTCATCTATCAATCAGAAGTCTATTATATTTTATCTCCTATTGAGACTAAGTCGTATAGCTATATAGACTTTTACATTATACACATTTGATATTTCGAGCTGAGCTTAACTCGCTTATATTTTTCTCAAAATATTTTTTGGAAAGCTTTTTGCTTTAACTACGTTCATCATTATTCTTGAAGAGTTTAGTTGGAAACAATTTATTTGTTGGAAACTAAATAATGAGTCAAAAGATGATCATGTGAAAATCGCTTTGTAAAATCTTACATGATTTGTGTGAGACAGTCATTTGCTGTAGATTCAGAATGTTTCGTATTGATCATTCGATCACTTGAAAATTACTTATAAGCTAATAGTTTGCGTGGGACAGTAATTGCCGTCTTCTAAGGATGTTTCAATGATTGAAATGGGAGTTTAAAACAATTAACCATTGTCTGGATATAGCACAGTATGCATACCAGTATGAAAACTGTTATAAGTATGATTCAGGTCCGGGAACCAAGTTTGCATACCCGTTTGCAAACTGTTTCACCTGAATTGGGTCTGGAACAACAAGATGCGTACCCGTTTTTGAACTGTCAGAAAAGATCAAAGTCCGGAACTTAAGTTTGCGTACCCGTTTGCAAACTTATGTGGTTAAGTTCTAAAATAGGTTAAGTATGATTTCATACTCATGAACAAATACATTTATATATTAAGGAATGCAATCTTTGCAAACCGTGACTAAAGTGTTCATGAACTGATTCTTTTGAATCAATCCGATTTTACTTCAATTGTGTCATGTATACTTCTATGAGAATATAAGAAATTGAATAACTCTATGAGTAACACAATTAGATTCATTTGATTGTCATTTGATCTATAAGTGTTAGATGAATGTGGTTAATACAAAAGTGTTCATATGGCTAACTTCGATTAACTGTTATTGAGCCAACTCAATATACACGTTTAGGTACGGTTACCCATATCTAAATGAAGGTATATTTCATTTGTGTGTAACAAGCTAAGACCATCTAACGGTAGAGAGATATTGCTTTGGTTTTAAGCAAACTTAGCTTGAATCTTAAATCAGGATTTCATCTAACGGTGAATATTGATTGCTTTGTTTCACAGCTATCAAACCCTGATTTGAAGACTATATAAGGGAGAACTCGAGCAACTGGGAAACCCAATCCCCACACCTCATGTGTGATACTAGTTGTGACTAGAGTCGATTCTCCTTTAACCTAGGTTTTTCCTAAAACCTTTATAGGTTAACGACTTAAAGACTTCATTGGGATTCTAAAGCCAGACCCAACTATTTTCTCTGTAGTTGCGTTTTCTGATCTTACTTGTTCTATCGTGTTGAGTACTATCTTCTCTAAGATTTGCTCGAGATTTATCTATGATACGTAAGATATAAAAAGTAATTACAAAGCTCTTCGTCTCATTTTTTGTGATTCCACAATAACTTGTTCTACTACCATATAGTTAAGTTATTGTGAGGTGATTGATATTTCTAGGGTTTTCTTCGGGAATATAAGACCGGATTATCAATTGGTTCCTGTTCACCTTGATTTATCAAAAGACGGAACAAACTTTATAGGTATTTCTGTGGGAGAAAGATTTATCTATCAGAATAGACTTTTCTGTGGGAGACAGATTTGTTTATAAAGTCTTAGACTTTGGGTCGTAGCAACTCTAGTTGTGGGTGAGATCGGCTTAGGGAATCAAGTGCGTAGAGTCCTACTGGGATTCAGAGGCATAAGGAACGCGACTGTACCTTAATCGGTGTGAGACTTGGTTAGGGATCAACTACATTCCAGTCCGAAGTTAACTTGTAGTAGGCTAGTGTCTGTAGCGTCTTAATACAGTAAGGTGTTCAAATATGGACTAGGTCCCGGGGTTTTCTGCATTTGTGGTTCCCTCGTTAACAAAACTTCTGGTGTCTGTGTTATTTCTTTTCGGATTATTTTTATTTATATAATTGAAATATCACAGGTTGTGCGTAGTTCAATCAATTGGTAAATACAACCTTTGGTTGTTGATTGAAATTGATTGACACTTGAACATTGGTCTTTGGTACCGTTCAAGTTTTTTCTCATAATAATCAAGCTCACGGATTCTATCTGTTTGATTTGCTGATTACATTGAGAAACAGAGATATAACTCTTGGATATATTTCCTTGATTGTGTCTGACTATCTAGTTGATTCTCTCGGAATTATATTGGAGCTAGTCCATACAGATTGCCTAACGAAATATTGGGTGTGATTGTTAGACCCCCGCTTTTTCACTATCCTAGTCCGAGACTTGACTAATTGTAGACTAAAAATCAAGATATAGTTTTGACAACTAAATTTGACAACAAGATTGAGATAGCAACACTTGTGAGTTCGACCGAGCAATGCTCTGATAATCCCCCCCTTTGTCAATTTTAGTGACAAAACTATTAATACATATGGATAAAGAATAACGCTTCGACAAATTCTTGAATCCAACATGTCTTGATTTCCTTGGCATCTTCAACTCCTTGAACTCTTCGTAATTTCAAGCTCCAATGATTCTGAACGTGTTAAACTCAGCATCGTTGTTGTTGAAGAGCCGATTCCATTGTAATAATAACGTTAGAAAACAAATGTTTTCAATCGTCGTTATACAAAAACATAGTATTATTCCTTTCTCCAAAGTTCAATTGTATCCTAACTATGAACTAATACTACGGTGATATGTTTCTCCCCCTTAATTGATACTTACATCTTTTGCATAATAGGTAAAACCTATAGATTATTGATTCACTCCCCCTTACATGATGATCCGTAAACCATATGTATGTAGTATGAAACTACTAAATAATTCTCCCCCTTTTTGTCAATAAAATTAACAAAGGTACTAAAATCGCGGGATCGTAATGAATACAATCAAAAGATATGTCAAGTCTCAAGGAAGTTTTGAGATTTCACATTATGACATAGTTAAAATGCAACTCCTTATATCAACTTTTTTAGATGATATCACATAGTAATAAATACTTAGCGCTCATATAGGAGATTAGAAAGATACAAGCATCCCCTTTCAAATTCCACTCCCACACTTCCCACAAAGATATAACAATAAAGCACAAGTTTATTTAAGAACTCTCCCCCATTTGAAGTCATTCACAAGAGAACAACATGAGTGACCTTACTTTATAAAAAGAAGGATTTTGTTGGACATTTAACAAATCACATGGATTTGTATCCGAAATCGAATTAAAATAATCTCTACCAGTTAAGGACAAAAAGATAATTTTTGACCGATATGACTCAACATAAGAAAATCTTACGGAGTGCGACATGTAGTAAAAACACAAAAGTTTGATCACGAGTATATCAGTACTGCGAGAAAATTCTCATAGAGTTTGTTCTATTCTCCTTTTTAAGAAAAACATGATAGATTTAACTTCTGAGCGTATATGAAATATTAGCTG
The DNA here is from genome assembly GCA_023531105.1 of Papaver atlanticum. NCBI lineage: Eukaryota > Viridiplantae > Streptophyta > Magnoliopsida > Ranunculales > Papaveraceae > Papaver > Papaver atlanticum. The sequence goes on along the minus strand of JAJJMB010002379.1, from coordinate 579,164 downwards.
TTTCACGAAAACGTAAAGGCACAAATATTTCATAAGAATTTTGCAATAATTAAACCAGTAATGATTACATACTGCAAGTTCATCTTCCAAAAACTCTAGAATTTAAATAAACAAATCTATAAACATGCAAGATGAACATCGTTGGAAATAGCTTGTGTAATCACAATTTTTGCTTTACAAAACCCTAGTTATCCTTCCAAATAAGAATAAATTCTCACAAGAAGTTTCCTAGTAAAATAAAAGAAACAAAAGGATTTTTTTTTCTTCAGAATCTTAGACTTCATCTATTTCTTCATATCTTTCTGCAATTCCATCGAAGAATGACTCACCAACATCTTTCACCCGTTGAATGGTTGATGTGTTGTGTTCTTGACATATGACGCAAACCTTTCGATTTACAATGCGAATGTGCTGTCTAAGTTTTGTATATTCTGAGATAAGCTTTTCTGGTTTCTAATCATGACATTTTTCTTTTTGATCATCTTGATCTGACCATCGACGAGCTGATTTAATTGCAACTGGAGGTTAGCAATCTCAATCTTAGATTCATTTTGAGCATGAGTTAGATCCTTAAAGGAATCCACAATCTAGGAGTTATGTTCTTTTCTTAAAGCAATCCTGTTCAGCATCCTTTCATGACAAGAACTTTCCTCCTTCAAGTCATCTTCATCTTTTTGAGTTTTCCATACTTCAGAGATGAAAAACTGGAACTCGACTAAATATTCTTTTAACCAAAGGTTTATGAACAATAGGAATTCTCTACCTCATTTTATAAGGAAACCCTAGGGTTTATCTCCTCTAAATCAGGATTCGTGAACCAGTTACGGTCCGGAACAAGAGGAGATAACGGGTTGACAGCTAAACAAAGACAAGTTTCCTCTTCTCATAACAACAGATTCTCAGCTCAATAACTCAGTGTATTAGCACATATTAGAGCACATATACGGATACTGCCGTAGAATTCCTATTGTTATTGAACAAACTACCAATTACTTAATCCGTTTTCGGAAGAGATGTTGCTAGGAACAGTCAATCAAGAGTCTAACTTGAGTAATCTCGATATCAAAGAAATCTTTGATATATGTAAAGTCCTTGTAACTCTCAAGTTAGTTCCAAGAACTCATCTGTTGAGGTTAATCAACAGAATGAGACAGAGTCTCATCACTAGTATCAGAAGGTGATACATCGAGATTAGCTTTCTTGTGAAGTTGTCTTTGTTTTCTTTCCTTTCTTCTATTAGGTTTTGTGTGAGGAATTGATCTAATTTCCTTTGAAACAAGGGAGTTTGAAAAGTCCTCTTTTGTACGTTTTTCTGAAGTAGGGTTTCCTCGAGAGGTAAGACGCGGACCTCTTGAGATTCGTTTCAGAGAGTCAGAATCACTTGGATTCTATTTTCTAAACTTAGATCTTCAAGGATTACTTTCATTATCAGTAGAACAACTGATGTTAGTAGTGTCATTAAACACTTTATTATGAAAGTGATTGTACTTATGGAACTTTCCTGAGAAATCACCCTGATTATCCCTTCCATAATTTTCCTGGTTTTTTACAGAAATAGAAATTATTGCAGTCATATTTTTTACCTCTTTAATTGCAAATTTAAGCAATTTTTGAAGATCAGAAATTTGTTTCTTTTCAGAATAACAAGTCAGAGCAATATGATTCTTCTTTCCACAATGTGAACAGATTCATGGAATAGAAACCTTTGTACACTCTACTAGTAGCTTCATTAGATGCTGGAAAACTACGTAAACGTTTCTTACCGGACATCTTTTCGGAAGTAACTTTCTCAATGTTAGGTAACGTCACAGGGACAGTAACCTCAGTCAAGGAGGAAAAATTATTTTTTAAAACAGAGTTTTCCTTTTCCATGGAGGCACACTGTTTATGAGCTAATAGGAGATCTGTAACAAGTTTCTCTTTTTCAACACGAAGACAGTCCAATTCTAATGAGTGAGACTTGAGTAGGCGATCTTTTCTTATCCAACTTTCTTTAACAGTAACTTCAAGCTTACTAATCTTTTCATCCCGAATAGTAATTTATTGAGCAAATTTTTTCATACCATTAGAAAAGGTTTCAATATAACCAGAGAGTTCAGGTTCCCTGTTGAGGGACTTATCAAGCTCATCAAGATACCGAGAAAACTTTTCCTCATGATCTTTAATTTTATAGGTTTGAAAATCAATGATCTCAGCAGAATTTTTTAAGCTTCTGGTAAGTTCCAACTCAGATTCTGATATTAATCCATTGGTAATTAAGGGAAGCATATTTTCAATAACTGATAACATGGTATCTTTTCCTATGGATTCGGAAGAATCAACTAAGGAGTTATTCTTTGAGGAAAATCCCAAACATTTGGAGTAATCAAAATCGGCTGGAGACATGTTTGTACGTGACTAAAGATTCCACGAGATTTTCAAACACAGACTTATAAGGTCTTAGCGTATTTTCCTGCTCTGATACCAATTCAAAATGCAGGAGTACCAAAATACACCACCACTTTTTTTCTTAAGCAATGTGTATTGACAAACTCAATACAACTCCGAGAGTAAAACTCAATCGAGGAATAGTATCTAGAGTTATATATTTTCTTACGATTAAGACATTTACAGAAACAAATATGTGAACCACAAAGAGATAACTTGGACGGTACCAAAGACTAATGTCCAAGAACCAATAAAGTTGTATCCAACAACCAAAGTCAGATGTATCTACTATGATTGATCAATGCACAACCTGTGATATTTCAATTATAAAGATAAACAATATAATGTGGAAAAATAAATAACATAGACACAATAAGTTTTGTTAACGAGGAAACCGCAAATGCAGAAAAAACCCGGGACCTAGCCCAGATTAAACACCAAACTTTATTAAGCCGCTGCAAACACTAGCCACCAATTAACTTCGGACTGGAATGTAGTTGAGCCCTAAAAGGTATCCCACCGATTAAGGTACAGTCGCGCTACTTACACCTCTTGATTCCCAGCAGGACTCCGCGCAATTGATTCCCTTAGATCACGTCACACCAACTAAGAGTTGCTTCAACTCAATTGAAGACTTTAAACCAAATATGCCTCCTACAAATTAAGCCTATATAATGATTTCCTTTTACAACCAAATAACTTGATCAAAGGTGTGGAAATTGATAGCAATAGACAAATTCTAGCTAACCTCAAAATTCGGACTTATGCAACCGGAAGTGCAGCCTAGATTATTATTCACCTCAAAAGTATAAAACCTGTGGAATCAACAAAGTTTGAGACGAAGAGAACTTTGATGATTTCTATCTATCTTGATCGATGGAGCAAGCTCTACAAACAATCAAGATAAGGATACTAGAGTTATCAAGGAAAGATAATTGTACATGGATTCACGAATCCCTATGAAGACTTTGTAGTCACTAATGTCACGCCCCGCGAATTCTGGTACTAGAACTGAGTCCAGAATCCTGGAGCACCACTACCGTAGGTCCATATTTTTCCTTTTAAAATAAGAATAATTTAGAACTACGAAAAAAAATCGATAAATAAATAAGTTATTTAAAAAACATTTTTAAATGGTTACAACCATAATTAAAGTAATCTACAATTCAAGTAAAACACATTGACGATATTGAAATACCGATCCCCAAATCCCCGTGATAAATTACATTTTCTTTACTTCAGCTAGTGTAGGAAGAGAGGGAAAATAGGTAGAGCAACCACGGCCCAATAGAAAATTTCCAAAAATAATATAGTGCAGCGGAAAAATAAACCAAACGATGCATCAAAAGCATAAATAAACAAGTATAGTCTTTCAATTATTTACTGATTTCTGTTTCGATCTTTTACTCGGGAACACTTCAAATTTAAGTAGTAAATATCTTAACATATTTCAGAACCTTCATTGTTAATTTTACTCAACCAAATATCACTGGAAATTCCTTTAGGTGTATTGTAACCTTCATAACCTTTCATTTAAAATGTTTTACACTTCGTTGTCATAATAAGACTTTTCCAACAAATCCTTTATACTTTATACTTACATACAACCCTACAATTGCCCACCGCGACACACACTATTTGAATAGTTGTGCACTGAAATCGGCAAACTCGACAACCCTAATCTTTATACATGGACCGCAGTCCAAATCATAATTAAACTCGACAAATTCGACAACCCCAAATCAGGTGCACCTCACAAGCACAATAGTTATTGTGACCACACCGGTATTTATAAGCGCGATAGCTATTATGGATACCGGATCTCAACATAAACATCTACTGCCCACCAGCACTTCCTAGCATGACCTTTTAGCAAGTAGATTACCAAATTTTACCATACCATGGATCGACCAATATTTTTTGGACTCGATGATTATTCTTAATTTCATTTCTTTAATATTTTACTCGCAAAAATATTTTCATAATATAATTGTTACTAATTCTTGTATAACAACACATTCATATCAGCTTAACAGTTTTCTTCGTTGCGGCTTGAAACATTGGCTCCTTTATTTATTTATTTATTTAAATAGACATATTAAGTACCAACTGTATTGTTTTATTATTTTAAAAATTAGCTTCATCAAACTCACCAAAGGTCACAATTCGTATTTATACTTTCATTTCATGTAAACCAGTAAAGTACCAAAATTTATGCAAGATATATAGAAGTTCATGAAAACGTAATGCATTATCATCATAAAACCAAAATACTTAATGGAGTTCTACAAACAACAGTATAAAACTCTTTTTCCTATGTATACTCCTTCCATATTTCCATAATTAATTAAAAAGAGAACTGAGACACCGATTGAAAACTCTATCTTTCGCTATGGAATGATGCTTAGTTTTGTATTAAGATACTTCTCCTCTTAAAAGTTTGATGATGAGACAAAATGAAAGATTGGATTTAGCTATAAGGAAAACATTTTGGCGAGCCCTGGGTAGAAGCAACCAAAAACGTCCAGCAAAAGGGCTAATGCAAAAATAGTGTTTTCCAATTGAAACGGTACCCGTAGAAAAAATCAGATTTTGTAAAACAGTTAAAAACAATTCCCATGTATATCTATACGAACACCAACAACATCACAATAACAGCACTACAAATCATAATGTATATAAATCGTTATAATGCTAAAATAGGTTTTAGTTTATATTATGGAAGAAATCCCCTACCTCGAATCGCTTTAAAATGCAAAACGCCAATCAAATCCGTCGTTAGCAACACATCAACCATCTTTCAAGCTTCCCATTAATTTTTTTATAGTAGAAAAGGACTCAAGGATTGATAGAATTGGAGGGAACCCAACCAGATAGGTTTGTACAAAGAGTGGAGTTGCGAAGAAAAATCAAGAGAAGCGTCTTTCAGTCGTCTTTTTTAATCAATTCTAGGTTTAGCTTTGGGTTTATATATTAGATTAGAGAAAAAAACTAGGTCATGTATCCTAGTTTTACACACGTTAAAATTTAGGGTAAAGCAAAAGGCCAAATTTATAAGCACACCCATTGTACCGATACAGGTCATCGCCCTAATTAAACACACTAAAATTTCTTATACCGAATGTACGATACGAAAGCCCATAATTCCATTTAAATTAACTAAAAGAAATACATCCCAAAAATGGATGTACCCATCTCTGATAGAGTCGTTTCTTGGCGGAAGCACATTTTAAAAAGACGGATTATGACATTCTTACCACCTTATAAAAAGACTTCTCCCTCGAAGTCATCGTAGCAGACTTCTAAGTGATTTTTCAAAATTTAATTTATTTTATTCATTTACCCGTTCCCAAAATTAAATAAATAAATATTAGAAGGTATTTCGATACTTTGAAAACAACGAGAAAATCTCATAAATCATTCTGATCACTCGATAATAAAAATGATTCTTCGTACAATAAAATCAAAGTCTCGGAAAATACACGATTTTTGAAAATGGCAAGTCCATACAACCCGAGTAAATTGGAACCATGCTATGATACCAACTGTCACACCCCGTGAATTCTGGTACTAGAACCGAGTCCAGAATCCCGGAGAGCCACTACCGTAGGTCCAGATTTTTCCTTTAAAATAAGAATAATTTAGAACTACGAAAAAATTTCCAATAAATAAATAAATTATTTACAAAACATTTTTAAATGGTTACAACCACAATTAAAGTAATCTACAATTCAAGTAAAATACATCGAAGATATTGAAATACCGATCCTCAAATCCCCGTGATAAATTACAGTTTCTTTACTTCAGCTAGTGTCTCTGTATATTCTGTAGGAAGAGGGGGAAAAGAGGTGAGCAACCACAGCCCAGTAGAGAATTTCCAAAATAATATAGTGCAGTGGAAAAATAAACCAAACGATGCATCAAAAGCATAATTAAACAAGTATAGTCTTTCAATTATTTACTGATTTCTGTTTCGATCTTTTACTCGGGAACACTTCAAATTTAAGTAGTAAATATCTTAACATATTTTGGAACCTTTATTGTTAATTTTTATTCAACCAAATATCACTGGCAATTTCTTTAGGTGTATTGTAACCTTCGTAACCTTTCATTTAAAATGTTTTACACTTCGTTGTCATAATAAGACTTTTCCAACAAATCATTTATACTTTATACTTACATACAACCCTACCATTTCCCACCGCAACACACATTATTTGAATACCTGTGGCACTGAACTCGGAAAACTCGACAACCCCAATCTTTATCCATAAACCGTAACCCAAATCATAATTAAACTCGACAAATTCGACAACCCCAAATCTGGTGCACCTCACAAGCGCAATAGCTTTTGTGCCCACATCGATATTCATAAGCGCGATAGATATTATGGATACCTGATATCAACAAACACATCTCAACATAAACATCTACTACCCACCGGCACTTCCTAGCTTGACCTCTTAACAAGTAGATTACCCAATTTTACCATACCATGGATCGACTAATATTTTTTGGACTCAATGATTACTATTAATTTCATTTCTTTAATATTTTACTCACAAAAATATTTTCATAATATAATTGTTACTAATTTTTTTATAACAACACATTCGTATCATCTTAACAGTTTTCTTCGTTGCGGCCTGAAGCATTAGCTCCTTTATTTATTTTATTTAAATAGACGTATTAAGTACCAAGTGTATTGCTTTATTATTTTAATAATTAGCTTCATCAAACTCACCAAAGGTCATAACATAAAATGTTATTACAATTCGTGTCTAACTTCATTTCATGTAAACCAGTAAAGTACCAAAATTTATACAAGATGTATAGGAGTTCATGAAAACATAATGCATTATCATCGTAAAACCAAAGTACTTAATGGAGCTCTACAAAAACAGTATAAAACTATTTTTTATTGTGTATGCAAGCCACTTATAGAAACCTATATATACTCCTTCCATATTTCCATAATTAATTATAAAGAGAACTGAGACACCGATTGAAAACTCTATCTGTCGCTATGGAAGGATGCTTAGTTTTGTATTAAGATACTTCTCCTCTTAAAAGTGTGATGATGAGACAAAATGCAAGATTGGATTTAGCTATAAGGAAAACATTTTGGCGAGCCCCGGGTAGACAGCAACCAAAAACGTCCAGCAAAAAGGCTAATGCAAAAATAGTGTTTTCCAATCGAAACGGTACCCGTAGAAAAAAATCAGATTTGGTAAAACAGTTAAAAACAATTCCCGTGTATATCTATACGAACACCAACAACATCACAATAACATCACTACAAATCATAATGTATATAAATCGTTATAATGCTAAAATAGGTTTTAGTTTATATTATGGAAGAAATCCCCTACCTCGAATCGCTTTAAAATGCAAAACGCCAATCAAATCCGTCGTTAGCAACACATCAACCATCTTTCAAGCTTCCCATTAATTTTTTTATAGTAGAAAAGGACTCAATGATTGATAGAATTGGAGGGAACCCAACCAGATAGGTTTGTACAAAGAGTGGAGTTGCGAAGAAAAATCAAGAGAAGCGTCTTTCAGTCGTCTTTTTTAATCAATTCTAGGTTTAGCTTTGGGTTTATATATTAGATTAGAGAAAAAAACTAGGTCATGTATCCTAGTTTTACACACGTTAAAATTTAAGGTAAAATAAAAGGCCAAATTTCTAAGCACACCCATCGTACCGATACGGGTCATCGCCCTAATTAAAGACACTAAAATTTCTTATACCGTATTTACGATACGAACTCCCATAATTCCATTTAAATTTACTAAAAGAAATACATCCCAAAAATGGATGTACCCATCTCTGATCATTCGTTTCTTGGCGGAAGCATATTTTATAAAGACGGATTATGACAGCTAAACCCTAAAAAGGTTTCTGGAAAGGACGACTCTAGATACAACTATGACACACAAAAGTAGTGTCAGGATTCAAAGATCCAAGTTTCTTGGAGTTCCCCTTTTATAGACATTAAAAGTATAGGTCGCTTTAGGTTTAAGCTAAGATAGCTTTGGAACCAAGCAAACAATATCCATCGTTAGATGAATCTTTGAATATGATTTACATAAGCAAGATATACACTATAGTTAGGTGAGACCGTAAACGAACCGTGTACAAAGACTATGTTCAACATGGTTAGCAGAAACTAGCCGGTTTGAACTTAAAAACTTAACCTTCATTTTCATGAACACATAAGACATTAACTCTGAGTCACAAACATGTGATCAAATAAGTCTAGTGTTTTTAGAAGAATTAATAAAATGCTAATTATCTCATAGAAATAATTTAAACACACTTGAAAATATAATCGACATGGTTAGTAGGTGTACAAGGTACAAATACCATTGCCGTTAGTCGGTTCAGTCACAATACGCATACCAGTTTGTAAACTTTTAACCAAAACCAAAGTTCCGGAGTTCACGGACCTTTTTAGGTTTGGGTGCTGGTTTGGAAACTTTCCACCAAACCATAATTTCGGAGTTCACAGAACTTTTAAGGTTTGCGTACCGGTTTGGAAACGCTACCGAGTTCAGGAACACATAACTGTTTTAGTTTGCGTACCGGTTTGGATACTCACCCCGGTTCCGTAACCACAATTCAAGAATGGTTTGCATACGAGTATGCATACCGATTCGTTTCACGAGGTAAACATATTTTCATATGATGTGCATAAGAATATGCTTATCACAAATATGTAAGTCGATATATATAGCTACTCCGTTACTTGTACGAGTACATGTAATACGGGTTCAGACATATAACAGTTTTCCCAGTTTGTAAGATTGATACCACTGTCTTGTATCCGAATCTATAGTAGTTCTATATTTCTCTCTAAATCGATTCGAAACATTCCTGAATAACATCAATGACACATATCATTGTTCCAGGCTATTTCCAAATGATAAAACTTGAATCATGATTTTGATCCTGAACAATAAATTTATCCTTAACTGAAATTCATCAAGTATGAACAAATGTCCATTAAGCTTAGTCATTATATTTAGAGAAATCTGCTAACTAGATAATTAGTTCTCGGTTCGAAATTATTGTCCATGCATACTAGTCTAATCAGTTATGCGACATCGTCTCAAATGATAGAAAAGTGAATATAACTTGAGATATAGGTGATTCAGTCTTCACTTACCTTTTGTTGATGAAGTTTCTCCAAAAGCTTCGGTTGATCTTCGCCTTTAAATGGTAGAACGCAATGATGACTGTCGTGATCCACTGTTTCTCAACTACATTTCTATCCTAGTCCGAGACTTAACTAATTGTAGACAAGAAATCAAGATATAGTTTTGACAACTAAATTTGACAACAAGCTTGAGATAGTAACACTTGTGAGTTCGACCGAGCAATGATCTAACACTAATATCACAAATGGTATAATATCCCCCCTCAAGCGGATCACTCTAATAGTGCATCAGTTTGTCGTAATGAGCAGAGAAGCTTGATTGCCATACTAGCAGCAGAACTAGACTTTGCAGCAAATAATGAACAAAAATCTTGTAAGTCCATAACATAAAATGCAATCAGAAAAATTTTCTAGCCTTGGAGAAAAGTTGATGCAGCATCATCTTGGGCACACCAGAACCACATTGCAGAGATAAACTACCATCACTAACATCATTGAACCATCACTAATATGTGACTGCACAATATGATCTTGTGCTTGATTTTGTTTAGAAAATATATCCATAGCTAATTCTGACACAACCACATTACATGAAACCCCTGTATACTATCTCAAGTATTGGAAAGCATTAAGAGAACCCGAAAAGTTAGCAAACACCAACACTTATCACCACCTTCAGCATATTTTCAACATTTTCAGATCTTGAGTAGGGCGTCGCTCATCACAAAATCAGTGGCATAAACCAAACTAATGTATAAAATTTGACCAGGAGCCACCAAAACACAGATCCACAAGAACTTATCCATAGCCATAGAACAATTGAACTACTTGAAAGACAAGAAATATTGTGGTACTCGTAGGTGTAGACAATCAAAACTTGCAGGTTACAAAACAAGAATGAAAATTATTGAATACCATAGAAATACAAATCACACAAAGATTGAACCATTGGTAATGATATATTACCAGGTTGAACACTAATCCTCAAAAAAAAACTTGAACGAAAAATGTTAACGAAAACAAGAACAAAAAAAAAACAACATTACTAAAACACCAAATGGTCCAAAAAGCCCGATCCATGGCCATGAATCCTATTCCAAAACAAAAGAATACCATCTCAATAAAATTGTAACACATAGAGAATGCAACCATAAAGATCAATTAAAAACAAGAGATGATGATATAACTTATCTTAAATCTATACCGAGTCTTCACCAATGTGATGAAAAATCACATGTTGAATATGAATCTTCACTAATTTGATGAAAAATCAAGAAAATACAAGAATCACATTACGAGTTGGGCCGAAATATAAAGTAGATTTATCCCAATTTTGAGTCCACAAAACACCACCAAAAACATTGATGTACCGCATGAGATCTTGAATTGTTCCTCTATCCCAGAACCAAAATCGAATGCAACACTTGAATACAGCAAAACAAGAACTGACTAATTTAAATCTGGAAACTAAAATCAACAAAAACAAAAATTGAAAAATAGGTTTGAGATAGTAGAAATACCTCTTAGGGTTGTAATATACAGATTATGTGAGGAAGTCGTAATTCCTCTCCAGGTTGTTGGTTTGAAGCAGCCGAAATGCCTCATCACGTTATAATTGTACAGATTATGTGAGGAAGTCGGAATTCTCCTTCAAAATAATTTGATTTTGAGTTTTTCTTGAGTTTTAATGAGTTGTGACAACTACGAGTTGTATGAAACGGAAAACATGAGTTGTATTAAAGGGAAAATAATTTTGATTTTGAGTTGTAAATTGCAGCGGAAAGCACCATTGAAGATAAGAACAATTACATGTTATGATAAGTTGTAGAAATGAGTTGTAGGAATAAAAGAAGGAAGTCGTACTTCCCCTAATTGGTATCTGACACCATAAAGGAATATGTGAATTGTGATATGAAGTTTATTCCAACAGACTCAAAGATTACGAAGGAGAAATAAGATCTTATATAGCTTCATTACATAAACTAGAGAAGTAACAATGATTATTTCCGACACAATACAGCTCGAGTACAGCTGGAATTACAATGACCTGGTAAACTACTATTGGATAACAATGACACGTCAGACGGCTGACTTTGTGTTCTAACACCATGATTTTTAAGGATAAAGAAATAATGTTGTAAAGTTATTCAACGCCAGACCCGGTAAACTACTATTGGATAACAATGACACGTCAGACGGCTGACTTTCTGTTCCAACACCTTGATTTTTCAAGATAAGGAAATAATGTTGTAAAATTATTCAATCATCGATTGCTTTTACAAAAAAGTTAGGGTTTTTGGTAGATACGGTAGAGTTTGTCTTGTGAGGCAACTCATTTCAATGAGTTAAATTAATAACGATAAGGTAGGTATTCCAAAAATACGTATATATTTTCAGTAAGCTTTTGTCTGACCCTTTATTAACTTAAGTTTAATCTATTCTTTTCCCTCCTCAATCTCATTCTTTTCATCCTATTACCATGACTCTATTTGACAGGCCGCAGGTATAAAAGTTAAAACTCTTCCCAAATATATAAGACACTTTAAAATCTGGCTCGGTTTTAAATTGGGATCATGCGTAGATCTAAACGGAGCCAAGTTTGACTTGTGTTTCAAACAAAGCTTACAAAAATAGGAGTGTTTTAAACAACGTCCAACATCTAAAGCCACGTTCAGTTACAAGGTCCGTTTAATACACCGCTCAAACACAGGTTACCATTTTTTCACTGCCTACGAACACGAAAAAGGTACTTTCTACCATTTTAGTGGATGCTCTTAGGGTCCAGCATGCTTAAACTGGAGGTATAGTGCAGTCAAAGAGAGTAGTGATGGTATTTTTACAGTGTTGTAGTAAGATGGTTCGTTCAAGACTTGTGAAAGAAGATTTTTTAGACTTAATTTTTATAAATAAAAATAACAAACTCAATTAAAAAGTGTTGTGAAAATTATTGAGAGACTGGAGCTAGGATTCCGCTATTTACCAATTCCAAAGTTAACTCTACCTTCCACGTCAGGTTCTGTAATATTGCGCCATCGGGGACTCGAACCTGGGACCTCCTGAAACGTATGAAACCTTAAATTTTTGTTTTAGTTTTCTTTATCTTTTCAGACTTTGTATTATTTTAAAAAACCTCTTTTTATTTTTACATTTTTTTCTTTTTATAAAAATTTATTATCTTCTAAAAAAGGATTATTCTTTTAATTTCTTTAAATATTTTCCAATTTCATTTATTTATAACATTTTTTTCTCTGTAATTGAATTTTAAAGTTAGAATTCCATTTTTTTTATATTAAAAAGTGTAATGTGCCGAACGGACCCTTAATAAAGTCTTATAGGAGCTTTTAAGTGGGTGCTATTTATACGGGAGCTTCGTGAAAACAGACGAGAGGCCGGCTCCTTAACACAGGTACAAACGTGTCGAATCCTGGTACGTTAACAACTAGTGAGAGATCTCTGATTCGGTTTATACTCTCAAAATGTCTAGATTAGTAATAAACAATTACAGTAAAAACTCCATATATTAATAGCCTCGGGACTTCACAAAATTATTAATATATGGAGTTTATTAATATAGGGAGGTATACATTTTTTTTTTTTTTGCTAATTCAAAGTATGTAAATGACAATGGATACGGATGCCTTCATTAATCATCCAAATGAGCAACAAGTCGCATTTTCTTTAATCGAAGAACGATGGAATTAGATAAGAAAAGGAGGGAGATAATCCTGATGATGATTATACAAAGATACCAGTTTCATGCCAAGAAGCTTTAAACATGCTCGACAAGTTGTAAATGTTTTGGATTCAACAAGAAGGTGTTCTTAGTAATGAGGTCTTACATATTCGTAAATCAAAAGATGCGACAAGAATGCAATAAGTTACATCCTTTTCTCAAACAACTATAAATAAGTTTTTTTTTTCCATCTTAAATTTTGATGTAACAAGATCTATAAGTTTCCAATAGTGACGATTATATTAATATATAGAGGTAAATTCCTTATGATGGGACTAGAAAAAACTATTGATATTAAAATGTGGAGGTTATTACTATTTATAACTGATCCAAGTTGGGACTCTGATTTTTTATTAATATATAAAGTTTATTAATATATGAAGTATCAATATATAGAGTTTTTACTGTATCATCAAATCTTGGTTAGTGGATGCATAAGTTCCATATTTCTTTAACTAAATTAGAAAAATATTAGTTGACTGTTTCTTACAAGAAAAATCATTTTTCGTGCAGCACTATAAATTTTGATTCACTAATTTCGTACTGAAAACAGTCATTTGCTGCAAAACCTACTCCCCCATAACAAAAGTGGTTCATATCATGTCTTGCAATTTAATAATAAAGTTGCCAGTTGGTGACATTTACTGTTGTAGGGTGACAAAGACCGGGGGATACTTCATGCTTTCTTCAATGACCACTTCCCCCAACAACTACTGCAATTGCTAACTTGGTGGAGGATAAGGATATACACGTATATATAGTTTGTGTGTCCCTGTGTTGTCAGGGAAGGAATTAGTGGAAGAGTTAAGAGAACAAGAAAAAAAAAGTTGGTAACAAGAAAAAAATGGAGTCATCTTCGTCGTCGTCAACAACAAAACAACCAATATGGAATGAGGAGAAGAAGAGTCAGAAGACAGCAGATCTAGATTCACCACTGAATGCTATCGGTTTCGTGATCGATGAAGTGTCACCAGAGAAAGTCAGTGGCCGGTTACAGGTTACAGGAAAGTGTTGTCAGGTAAATATTAGCATAATCTTTAGAATCAAACAAGATATTCAATTCTGATTCATAGATACCATACTAAGTTTATGTTATCTGGATATAAGAACAGCCATTTAAGGTGTTACATGGAGGAGTATCAGCGATGATAGCTGAAGGGATGGCGAGTATGGGAGCTCATATGGCATCTGGTTACAGAAGAGTAGCTGGTATCCAATTGACCATCAATCATCTCAAACAAGCTGTTCTTGGTGACCTTGTTTTTGCACAAGCTTCTCCTATCAGTCTCGGAAGAACTATTCAGGTTCACCACCTTCCCTACTCTGATTTTTTTTTTCAGTCTGGCTCCCCTATCAATCTGCATATAAGCAAGTACGAACTCCTAAGTTTCTCCGAAAGAAAGAAAGAAATTGGTTGGGAAGCTGACTCCACAACCACCACTTATCGGAACTGTAGATAGAAAAAAGAAAGAAAGATACAATATTCTCGTCACTGTCTCTGAGATGGGCCATTGGTTAAGCTTATCTTACTGGTCATTGTTGACTGACTCTACCTCATAAAGGCATTGGTTTTGAAAAGATAACTGAGAGAGAATGTTAGGTGAAGGGTAGAGTAGGTACTCTTCCGCTAAAACATATTTCTGCCAACAATAACACTATTTGACCAGTTAATGGTAGAAAGTTAGTTGCTCAATGCATTTCAGGAGCAGTTGCTGATAAAAGGAACGAAAAGTCAAAATAATCTTGACCACTAAAGCCGTAACACCCCCTTAGCTTCCCTCGGCTCATTGAATATACGCAGTTGTCTATACTTGTTTCTAACCTTCTTTTCTGCCTATCTTTCATTTGCCAGGTATGGGATGTGCAGTTCTGGAAGATGGATCCATCAAACTCGGAAAAGAGAGTTAAGATAGCCTCATCCAGAGTTACTCTTCTATGCAATATGCCGATTCCGGATAATGCCAAGGATGCAGCTGATGCTCTTAAAAAGTATGCAAAATTATAGTTAAAAGCTCCTTTTCAGAGCCCTTGTTGTTGTTAATGAATAACAAGAAAACAGCAATTATATATCATAAGAATAGCAAAAAATTGGAGCCAGCAAATCTAGCGGGTATCTGTTGTACTATTTCTGTTTAGCGAAAACTCGTTGCACATAAATAAACTTAGTATTCGTGTACCATATGATTTAAATAAATGCAATGTGAAAGATATTTGACTGGGTTCAAATAGCTATATACACGTTCGAATGATGCATCTTGTCTGGAATCCCCCTTGACTAGCTCAGGTAGTCAGGTGTGTTATCTTCTACAAACCTAAAGCTAGCTAATAAACATGAAAGTGACAAAATACCACTCATCAGGACACACATCAAGAAGCATTTGGCCACAACTGTTTCTTATACACTCATCAACACTTCCAATATGCAAAACAGGTTAGTTAACAAATTTAGATAACCCTACGAGTTGGAGAATAATCTCTGCCGAACGTGGTAAAACAACTTCATTAACAATCTCAGCAACTTGGACAGGAAAATAAAAAGAGCCCTATATATTTGATATTACTTGTTTCGATTTTAGAGCGTCATTTGGCCATCTTACAGTCCTAACATGAGCTGCAAGCGCAAAGCTATCCTAATATAGAAAATCTATCAACTTGTCTGAAAGGCAAGATTCAATTTGCAATCATAGTTGCCCCTAATTTACCAGTAGAACTACACCATACATATTTCACTATCCGGATACCACCCACATTAGGTGCAGGTGTGTAGCCTGTAGAGGAAAGTTACACAAACTCCGAATGTAATCAGTCTCTGAAAAGTCAGATGTTCCAGCAAGTAAAGTCAGATGTTCCAGCAAGTATCAGGACATGAATTTCACTACTCGAGTCGCTCCTAGATAGATCCTAAAGTAGCCATAATGGCCGCACAGTCTACATAACTGTTTTTCGGTTACTTTTACAAATCTCATTTGCCTTCAAATATCAAGAACCAAAAAATAAAAATGAGAGAAGTTGCTAACAAGGCACGTGAGTACTGAAAGACTATATGCATGATACATGTCAGCATTCTCAATACACATATGATCAGATAGTATTTACAAATTCTAATTTCAAAATCCATCTTACTTGGAATTGCCTATCATGAACTGACACCACGATTCTCCCTCCCTCCCTCGGCATTCCGTTGGTTCCTCCTCTTTCCTCCACCCTTCCCTCCATTTTGATTACCAAATATCTTTTTCCTTCAAACAATCACAAAACAAGCACAGCATTTCAATTTAACATCGCAATCCTACACAGCATAACCCGCAAAACCAATAAACAACTCCAGTATAGGCACAAAAATGAGCACTCTACCTACCTGATACCCCCAAGTTGTTGAGTTAACTCAGTAATCTCCAGACCAGATAGTTTGAGCGACGACAATGTCCCAGGTACTTCTTCAGAAACCACTTTGGATAGTTTTTCCATCGAAATACCCAATCTCCTCAAACTCTGCAAATGTTTTACTAAACTTGATTAGTACACAGTATAATGATGAGGGATAAACATGTAATTAACCAAATCAAATTGACATGATCATTAATTACTTACAGGGAGAGCTGGAATTGATACAATAATTAACGAAAGAAATGATCCAAATACCTGCAAATATTGTCAAGTAACAACGAGTCTGCAAATGTTTGCAAGTGAAAAAAGTAAATAATTACTGGAATTAGAAAGTTTACCATAGAGAGAACAAAGAGAATGGAAAATAACCCTAATTTGGGTGTAGGTTGTAACCCTAGACCTCTTAATGTGATGGGGGCAGTAGAGGTTGACGATGAAGAAGAATGATTCGATATTGGGGCAACTGCACTATGATTTGATTTGGATTTCCCTGCCAAATTTGCAGTTATTTTTGCTGCAAAATAAGTATTGGTTTTGGGACGGAGTAGTAGTAGTAATGGAGTAGGAGATTGGTGGTGGCGGAGATGGTTGAATGCAAAGATTTGGTGGTGGTGAGAAATGGAGGAGTGTGACATTTTTGAATCAAAGAGCTTCAGAAAACTGAAGAGGCACTAAATAGTGGGGATGATTGCTCATAGGGGAGAACGAGGTTTACCGAGGGGAAGAAATGTCTTTGGTCATATCCGGATCCGGTGAACTTTGGGTATTCTCTGGTCTGGGATTCTGGGCCTTTTTTTTTTTTTGGTAAATCCAAAATGTATTAATAAATAGCATAATTACAAAGAAATAAGTAACAAAAGAGGTAAGAAAAACTCCAAAAACTTACTACTTATTCTCTAGTATGGGCCGATCCAAAAGAGACCCATTATATTTGGAAATTCCCAGTTTAAAACCGTGCTCTCTTTGTTGGCAACCAGGATTCTGCAAGAAGGAAAGAATGTTGGAAAATGAGGTACCATAGGATGAAAAATCAAAGAACAGAAAAGAATGCTGTAACACCAACTTTAAGGCCTTGTGATTCTTTTCGGTAAATATTTCGACCATTCCCAAATAATTTGGTAGTACAGTTGGTCAATGAAATAATGCTTTCAGGATACAGTGAAGCTCTTACAACTTTGTTGGATTAGAGAGATGTATTCCCCTGACCCGACCGAAAACACATAGTTATCAGATTTTGATCATGCTTATAGAGAAAAGAAATCAGAGATTTTGATGTGTTTCTTGTTCAGAAAAAAGAAAACAATCACCATTATTTATAGGGTATATGCATCTGTTCAAGATGCATGTTTATTACCAACAGATACCTCAAAATGGCAGCTTTTGAGGAAGAATACTTCTGTTCGAATTCAAACTGTTTTGAATTCAAATCAGGTCCAACCGTTTTATAGAAGAAATAAAATAACCACGTACAACCATTTTATAAAAGAAACCGCATGATAAGAAGGGTTTGGCCATTTTATATAAAGTACGGCTGGGTAACTTATGATATTATTGAAAATATCCAACATTCTCCCTTATTTTCAAAGTAAAGTAAAAAATTTGAAATAAGAATAGTTGCATCACTCATGTGACTGCCTACGTACCTGTAGTTACCTAAAATCAGTGAGAGGATAAAGTGGGATTCTAGGGTTTCTGAAAGTGAGTTACGGAAGGTTGAGCACGAATAGTTTTCACCTAAACCACGCACAGTGGCTGTTCAAAGGCTGCTTCAGTCACAGGAGAGGTTAGGACTGGTCTTAGGGAGGGAAGCAGATGAAGAGAGAGATCAAAAAATTCTAGGGTTTGAAGAAGAATTGCTTTGAGAGGTTATGAGAAAGTTATGTGTTAGCTTGGAGAAATAGATGACCTATTTATAGTTGAATTCTCTAATCTCAGGTTGGTGAAGATAAGGATTGCTTGTCGTGCCGTGCGGAGCAATTCTCCCGTCTCTTCAGGAATAGATAGAGATAAACTAAGTTGAGTTTATCTCATTATTCCACCGCCTTTACTCTCTTCTGCGGTGAGAAATAGGCCGGGTATTTCTCACACGTGCAGTAGACCGCCAGAACAAAACCCTAATTGATATCCCCCCATTTGTGTGAAGCTGAGTCAGCCTTTGTGATGATATGTTGAGAGAGAAATATTCTCTTTAGCCGAGTTGGCCAAGATAGAGAGATATTCTCTGATTTGTGAGAATTACTAAGATGAGTCACGTGAAAAGGCATGGAATACCTAAGGAATCGTGTGCAAAGTGTGAGAGGAGCTGAGGTTGAGCTCCTTCTCTCAATGGACGGTCACATATGTCATGTAGAGACCGTATTATTGCTTATGGGTCCCTTTGTTGAGCATGCGAAGCTTAAGAGAGCTTAACCACGTTTTTGGATAGACATGTATAGTTCAGGCTCAATTTACTAGCCGTGAGTGTGTTTGACAGGCTGAGAAATAGGCTTGAGCCTTAGGTAAGGAGTGTACCTATCATGGGGAATATTCGGCCCTGTCTGAGATTTCCTGAGAGATTTAAATCTCTTCGAGATTTTGCGGAGAGATGTGAATCTCTCCGGGATTTTGTGGAGAGATGTGAATCTCTTTGAGATTTTATGGAGAGATTTTGAAGAGAGATGTGAATCTCTTAGAGATTTTGAAAAGAGATGTAATCTCTCCGAGATTTTGCGGAGAAATGTGAATCTCTCCAAGATTTATTATCAGATCCGAATCTCTCTGTGGTCAGCTAGGATTCGTCCTGAAGAGAGAGAAAGGGCTTTGTGCGCCTGATTAATGTCTCTGCGAGACTTTGGATCACTTGTCTTTGACCAGCGTATCTTGCAGAGATACGTTAGGAATCAAATGTGTCTATATGATGGGGCCAACAAGACCAGTGTATCTCTAAATGATATTCTAGAAGTCTGTCGAAAAGGCCCGGAGGCAGAATAACTAGTGTATCTCGCGGGGATGTACTAGGAATTATTCAGAAGCCTCGGTAAGTCGAGTCAAAGCCTAGAGTAGACATGACCAGTGTATCTCACGATGATGTACTAGGAATCAGTCCGTGATCTCAAATAGGGTGAGTCGTTCTTACAGGAGACATGTATGTCTCCGCTTTGGGTCATAAGTCCGTCGGGGACATTTTTACGCATCTACATAGCCTACATGACCAGCAGTATCTCGTCGAGGATGTATGCTAGGAATCATGGCATCACAATCAGCTGCGTCTCGCGAAGACATGCAGGAATTGTGGCTGTTCTGGTTCATAAGTATGTCGGGGACGTTTTACGCTCTACAAAATCTACGTGACCAACAATATCTCGTCGAGGATGTGCGCTAGGAGTCAAGGAATCACGACCAGCAGTGTCTCGCGAGGACGTATACTAGAATGCGTGGCTATGAGCACCTTGAGGACCAAGGGCTTAACCTCTCTCGTGAGAGTTGAATTTTGTCTATGTTCTGAAATGACACTTTTTCCTCTTATCCAAATTTGACCATCTACATTAAGTCCCCTACTCATACTAGAACCTTGATTGTTCTATGATGATTATATAGATGGTAACAAATCATTCATACGAAATTACGATCCGCCCGTTCTTCTAGACTTGCAGAGTCCCCGAATTGATGTTTAGTCTTCGCTTTGAACATGAAATCAACTCTATCAAGGTATTTTAGTCTTCGCTTCAACTCACGAGAAATTCCAAGTCCAGATTTGATTTCATGTTCAAAGCGAAGAATAAGCATCAATTCATAAAGTTCAACCCTGAACCCTGTGAAGACTAAAATACCTTGATTGTTCTATGATGAGTATATATTGGTATTCTTGAAATTAGGATTCTCCTAACCAGTCTTTCCTGCTGCACAAATTTCATATTTTTTGCAGGGAATTGAAGAACGATTTACTAACGGTGCACTAGTTGTTGGCTTGTTGAATATATCCTTGCATGTTCTCTTTGACTTGAGTTTAGACTTTAAAAAAGTCGTGATGTAGTGATACGGGTGGTACTTAGCTTGCTATGATCTCTGAGACTTCCCTGGGATTTACTGACAGTGAGAATTTAGTCCAAAGGGTGTAGAAACCCTAATTTAGTGCCAAGACTTTACTTGTACCAAAATAGCATGTTGCATCGTGAACAACGAATGAATGTCATCTTTTTGATTCAGATTTCTTCGTAACTCTCATGTATGTGAAAATAGCTCCTCTAGTTTGATTACAAACCCAAACAATATACAACTATTGACTCATGTGTGCTTTTGCTGGGACTAACCTCTCTTCGTGAGGATAAATCTTTATCGTATAAAAATTCCCTTCAAAATCAAATACTTCCTTACTCGATTCAAACTCTTTACTATGGAGTTTTCCTTTGGAAGAACTCTAATTATATCTGTCTTTGAGCCACATAACAGAGAAGAGCAAGTGTGAGTGAAGATCCTCCGGTGTATAATATTAACGGTGTGTGCAAGAAGTAACTGGGGCCTCCAGTGGATCAATATAATTTTGTTTTGATAGAATTCTCAAACTAGGGTTAATTCTGTCACGACCCTGATTTCGTTATCGGAGACTTGAGGTGCGCTTGTATGGTATGAATGGTATTCCAGATACGCATGGGATGATATTGTGCAGGAGAGATCTTGACCGTGATGATGAATACTTGCCTCCTTGCCTTTAATCATGTAGGGGAGGAGCTAGGACCTTTAATTTGAGAAAGAAGGGTTTACTTGATCAAAACTCTAATTGTTCTCTTCTGGCTAAATATTTAGCTTCGACTCTCTACAGGAGTTTTTGAGGAACAGGAGACCTGAACGAATCCTTGGATAGCCGTGAGATTGGTGAGATATGATGATAAAATCTGGACTCTATTAGAGCATAGCTCGGTTGAACCCACCAAGCGTTGGTATGTAAAGTTTGGTTGTCATATTTTAGTGAATCAAAACCCATCTAAGAGTCGCTTGATTATGTAACTAGAGACAACTTCGTGTAGGTAAGACTAGAAATTCTAGGATTATAAGACATACAAGTATTACTTGAAGACCTGAAGAATGTGAAGAAGTAACAAGCTACAACGACGACATCATCCTTCCTATTGAGGTTAGTAATATTTGAATTGGACTGTTTCATTCCTAACGTATCTTTCAAGTCGTTCTATATTGAAAACATAACTGCAAAGGTGTGAATGATTATACTATAGTAGTAAGACATGATCACGTGATCGTAGTGTTAAGGAATTAGATACGAAGTATAACGCTTATCTTTTGAACTTCGTATATATGACATCGCATAATCGTATGAATACTATTGTGATTATGTGTATGGGTAAAGGTGAAGATTTCATCCTAGGAAACAATGTTTACATTTGTTTAAAGGAAGTACATTCATGAACTTGTTTTATGAATCGAAAGGGAAATCGCTAGGATTATTGGTATTGTTATTCATTGCATATCTTTGGATTACCAATATGTGTGAGTTAGTAGAACCGATCATAACTTGTAATGTATATTGGTATAACTAATCACAGTGCCTGACTTATGATTTGGTATGACTTTATTAGTATAACTGATCCTAAGTAATCACCTGAGATGGTATGATCGATATTTTTAATTGGTGTGACCGATCCTAGTAATTGGTGTGACCGATCACAAAAGAGTTGTGTAATCGATCCTTGTAATTGGTGTAACCGGTCCTAGTAATTGGTGTAACCGATCCTGGCAATTGGTGTAACCGATCCTAGTGACTTGGGTAACCGATCACAAGTAATACCATGAGTATATGGTAACCGGTCCTGGTAATTGACATAACCAATCCTGGTAACTGATGTAACCGGTCCTGGTAACTTGTGTGTTCGATCACAAGAAAACCATATTGAGGTAGAACCGATCCTTGTGTTTGTTAGAATCGTGAACCCATGATAGTGATTTGATATTTGATCAATCACATAGTTGTCGTGGAATACAGATGAACCAATTCTAAACTTGTTTGGAAGTGTGGTATAATCGATTCCAAGATTGTAAATATGGAAGAGGATTTAAAAAGAAAAAGATGTCAACATACTTTGAACATGAACAGTAACTTTTATCTTTTATTGTTCAAAGATATTCCTTAATTACTCAAGGAGATCCGGGTCAGAAATAAATTAAGAATCTTTTAATTAAGGTTGTTAGTTTTATATGCTTTAATTACCAGCAATTAAATGCATATCTCTAGAAAATAAAAACTGGTCTATTGAGAGATTTCGGAAAATATTGGACAAAGGATTTTCAGGAATTATGAAAACCGATTTGGGAATTTATTGCATATCTTGAGAATATTCGGTTTTGGAAATTCTTTGGTGTCCAAACATCCATGGTCTATAAATACCTAAGTTTGCATTTCTAGCAAACCATCCTAAGAGCCAGGAAAACTTCATCTTTTTGTTGTTTCTGGTGGAGCCGTCTATCCGAAGAGGAAAGTACCCTAATTAGGCGAAGTCTCTTACGACCGCTCGTTTAAAGACTTCTGTGGGATCAAGAAGCTCTACGAGTACCTTTGGTGGGAAACTAGATGATTGCAGTTTATTTTAGTTTTCGA
>JAJJMB010002379.1:487856-555858 GCA_023531105.1 Papaver atlanticum | reverse complement strand
TGCACAAACCTTGATCGGCTGGGACCCAACTAGAATCGGATTTATTCAATTGATTAGTTGTGTAAGATCGACATCACCTTATAGTTTCTTGTTGGAATCTATATTGATTGATTGCAAATCTAAACTCTGATATTTCGGTAGTTGTTGGATAGATTGATCTAACCAGGCAGAGGAGTTTATTTGATTAAACAGAAGAGCCTTTGCATATGACTTGAGATATCTTCATCTGAAATAATCAAGAGAGTTGTTACCAAACAGATTTGTTGTTCCTTTACTGTTTGGAATACGATCCAAAGGAATTGTTCAAGTGCGTGCACTTATTGAATGTCGGAAGCGCAGAGTGAACTAGGTTTAGTTGCTTGGTCTCAACTATACAAAGTTGGTTTAGATTTTTTATAGCGGCTTAATTCTTAGAGTATTCAATTCTGGACTAGGTCCTGGGGTTTTTCTGCATTTGCGGTTTCCTCGTTAACAAAATATTGTCGTGTCATCTACTTTTACTTTCCGCAATTATAATTGTTGTTATTATAATTTAAAGTAAATTACACAAACGTTAACTCCGTATTATTTGATAGTGATTGGTCGGTGCCTAATAACGCATAATTCTATAACATTTTGTTGACATTTATCCCATTCATGTGCCTTAATTTCCCATTTTATGTCAAATCCTGTATTTTATTGTTTTCAAGTTAATTTGTTTATTCAAACTTAATTTTTTAATTTTAGGTAGTTTAATAAAGCTTGGATGACTAGAGAAGCGAAAAATAGCAGAAATTGGTGGCTAATGGCAAGCAAAGAGAGGAAATGAGGTATCTTAATAGAAGGCAATGACGAGTGTTGAGGGACTGTCAAAGAAGTTGAGCAATCCATTTGTGTATCATCTGCAAGCCGTTTGCATCTTTGAACACCTCATTGGTATATTCATGCCAAACACCGACCCCTATTTCAGTCCCTAAACACCGAACTAGATGTTCAAGCGGTACAACAAAGAGTGGCCCTTTATTTCTCTTTCATCAGAACCCTCTTCCAATTTTGATGACCATTTATCCCTTTATATCTTCAATTAACTCTCCATCACTTAACTGTGTACGGATTTTGTTAGAGCACTACTCGGTCGAACTCGCAAGCGTTGCTATCTCAAGCTTGTTGTCAAGTTTAGTTGCCAAAACTATAAGTCTTGATTTATAGTCTACTTATAGCTAAGTCTCGGATTAGGATAAAAAGTGTAGTTGAGCTCTAGACTCCACGACGTTCATCATACAAAGACGAAGAACTACTCAAGAAAATGGTGGAACTTTATC
Organism: Papaver atlanticum; assembly: GCA_023531105.1. Classification (NCBI taxonomy): domain Eukaryota; kingdom Viridiplantae; phylum Streptophyta; class Magnoliopsida; order Ranunculales; family Papaveraceae; genus Papaver; species Papaver atlanticum. The sequence continues at coordinate 554,557 of JAJJMB010002379.1, read as the reverse complement.
GACTAAAAGGTATGTGGAGATTTGAACTTATCTATCACTTAAAAGTCTATCTACTCTATCTCCTATCTTGAGACAAAAGTCGTATTGCTATATAGACTTCGATTATACACATTTGCTATTTCGAGCCGATTTTATCTCGCTTATCTTTTTCTCGAAATATGTGTTGTTAAGCTTTCGCTTTAGCCAAGTTCATCTTTACAAGTGACGAAAGTCTTGTTGGTTATTTTAATATCTTGAAAATTGCTTTGATGAAAAATAGTGTGTGAATAACCTCTATTTAACATCGTCTAAGAATGTTTCAATGATTGAAATGAGAGTTTAGAATATATAACCTTGAATGGATATAAACATTGTATGTGAACTCATACGTGTGTAAGTCCTAAATCCTTGAACCAAAGTATGCGTACTTTGCTGCTCAGGATAACTGGAACTAAAGTCCGCGTACCCGTACGCGTACTGCCAGAAGTTCACGTCCCATGAATTTCTGCTGGAGTTTGTGAACTAAAAACAAACTTAAACCGGGTACTTAAGTATGCGTACCGGTATGCATACTTGAGTGGGTTATTTTCTAAAAATGGTTTATTCGTGAACTTAAACTTATATAAACTAAGGAATGCATATTTGACAACCGTGGCTATAAAGTTCATGAATCAATTTGAGTGAATCAAAATCGTTTTTGCTTGTGTCTTGTATACTTCTATGAGATCTAAGCAATTGGACAACTCTCTAACTAGTCTTTTGAGTCATTTGAACTAGTTATGGTGAAGATGAATAAGGTTGATATGAAAGTGCTCATATGACTAACCATTTGGTTAACTACTGTTGAACCAACTAGGTGTACACGTTTAGGTACGGTTACACAAACCTAAATGGACGTGCATTTCATTTGTGTATAACAAGCTAAGTTCGATCTAACGGTTGAAAGATATTAGCTTGAATCTAATCAGGTTTTCATCTAACGGTGAATATTGAATGCTTTGTTACCAAGGTAACTTAGATTGCAAACCCTGATTTGGAGACTATATAAAGGAGAACTCTAGCAACTTGGAAATTTAATCCCCACACCTCCTGTGTGATACTAGTTGTACAAGATAGAGTCGATTCTCCTTTGACCTTAGGTTTCTACCGAGACCCTGTAGGTTAACGACTTGAAGACTTCATTGGGACTGTGAAGCCAGACCCAACTATGTTTTCTGTAGTTGCGTGATCTGATCTTGCTGTTTCTATCGTATTGAGTACAATTGTAAAATTGGCTCGAGATTAATTTCTCCGATAAGCAAGATAGAAAAGTAGTCACAAATATCTTCTTCTCATCGTTTATGATTCAAGAATATCATTTTTCGCTAGTCGATTAAGATTATTGTAAGGTGATTGATAATTCTAGGCTGTTCTTCGGGAATATAAGTTTGGGGTATCGATTGGTTACTGTTCACCTTGATTTATCAAAAGACGGAACAAAACTTGTAGGTATTTCCGTGAGAGACAGATTTATCTATTCCTGTAGACTTTTCTGTGTGATACAGATTTGTTTATTAAAGTCTTCGACTTTGGGTCGTGCTCTTAGTTGTGGGTGAGATTAGCTAAGGGATTCAAGTGCGTAGTATCCTGCTGGGATTAGAGACGTAAGGAGCGCAACTGTACCTTGGATCAGTATGAGATTGATTGGGGTTCAACTACAGTCAAGACCGAAGTTAGTTTGTAGTAGGCTAGTGTCTGTAGCGGCTTAATACAGTGTGTGTTCAATCTGGACTAGGTCCCGGGGTTTTTCTGCATTTGCGGTTTCCCTGTTAACAAAACTTTTGGTGTCTGTGTTATTTCTTTTCCGCATTATATTTTGTTATATAATCGAAATATCACAGGTTGTACGTTGAATCAATCAATTGGGAAATCTGACCTTTGGTTGTTGATTGAATTTGATTGATACTTGAACATTGGTCTTTGGTACCGTTCAAGTTAATTTCTCTTGTATTCAATTAGACTCGCTGATTTCTATTTGCTTGAGTAAGTATTGAATTGAGAAATTGAGATATAACTCTTTGATATACTTTTTATTAAGATTGAGTCTGACTGTCTAGTTGATTCTCTTAAAAGTATATTGGAGTTAGTCCATACAGATTGCTAAGCGAATTATTGGGTGAGGTTGTTTTACCTCAACTTTTTCAATTGGTATCAGAGCAGGCAAACACGTTTAAGACCTTATAAGTCTGTGTTTCTAGCGATCTGACTCTATGGACAGAAGTGCTATCTCTATAAACGTACCACCAGTCTTCGATGGCTCAAATTACTTGTGGTGGAAAATTGCTATGCGTTCCTTTCTTCAAGCGCGTGATTTTCAATCATGGGTTTATGTTGTTAATGGCTATGATGCTCCCGTTGTGGTAGTAGGAGATGCAACCGTACCTAAAGATAATTGTGCATATGACGCTGCTGAGATACTTGCTGCAAAGCAAAGTTCTGACTGTTTGAATGCCATTACCCCATATCTTCAGCACCATGTGACTACGTACACTAGGTCTAAAGATGCTTGGGATATCTTAGAAACCGTATTTGAAGGTAATACCAGTGAAAAGGAAGCCAGGCTTCAAAACCTAAATTTTGATTGGGAAAACCTTTGTATGGCAGATGAAGATTCATTTGATGAGTTTAATCATAAAGTGTCTGAAATTGTTAATGCATCCTTTGCATTGGGTAAGACTATTCCTGAAAAGGACATTGTGATGAAAATTCTCAGATCGCTGCCATCTAGATAGATTCTAAGAAGCATGCCATCGTTGAAGGAAATAACCTTGATGAGCTTTCCAGAAATAGTCTAATTGGAAAGTTAAAGATTCTTGATCAAAACACAGTCAGGACATCTGCGTTCAATGCTGTGACCAACGCAAGTGAATCTTCTAACTTGTCTTGGGATGATGAATGTTGTTCCAATCATGTTGATTTTGATAAATCACTGATAACAGAAAAGATCAAGGATTTTGTAAGAAGAAGTAAAGGATGTGATAAACATTTATCTCCAGTTAATGCTTCAGATGATTCAATATAATAAAAATCTTTCTTGAGTGTCAACGTCTTGGATGCGTCTGATATGTGCAATGAACCTTCAGCTCTTGCAGTAGAAACGTCCACCTACTCAATTTCTGATTCAGAGCTTGAGTCCGACACAGAGATTTGTTAATTCTTGAATAAAAGTAGAGAGATTCACTAAGAAAATCTTCAACTAAAGGCTTCGTTGAAGAAACTTGAATCATTTCTCCAAGTGAAAAATCTTGAGATAGATTGTCTTAATGATGAATTCACCGGAACCGTGTTACTAAAGGAAAAAGAGATTAATACTCTTAAGAATGACATGCAAAGGTTATTCGGAAGTTCTGACAAAATTTCAGCAATGTTGTTTGGTCAGAAGTCCTTTGGAAACACAAATGGTTTGGGGTTTAAAAGAAAAACTGTAAACACAAACAACTCTCTTGCTGGAAGAGTGAACGCTGAAGGTTATGATAAACAGAAGACAATTCAACAAAACAAAAAATCTTTATTGATTTGTTCGTTTTGTGGAAATGCAAATCATGTTCAAAGTATGTGTTGGAGATTCAAAAGGAACAACAAAAGAATTGTCAAACTTCAGGAGAACATGCAGAGGATGAATCTGGCATTGGATGATCAACAAGGTTTTCATAAAAAATCCAGAAATTCCAGATTCAGACGAGGTAAGAAGTCTGTTTATGCAACAATCCTTGATAATCCACTAAGTGGTGAAATATGTGAGCATTCGGCTCACTTCGTCACTGTTTAAATACCAGTGACGTCCGCATCCTCATCTTTAACTTGAGAAAATGAGGCTTGCATCAAAGTGGCTCAAGTCCTTGTATTTGTGTATTCTTTTCTTATTTTTGTTAAGAAAATATTCTCCTAATAATTTAGATAATGGATAATAAATCATGAAAGACTTTTTCAAAGTTCTTTTAGGGTTTTGGTATCCATAAGTATATTTATAATCATTTGTGATCAAGTCCTTCATCTCTCTTCTCCTTGAAAGATACAGTTTCTTGGCTCCTGTAACTAGAGGTACCACAAAAAGGGATATAGTCGAAGCAGTTAATGTGTATCTGTGTGAAGGAATCACTTCCTCAAGGAAGAAGAATGAGAGATCTACAAATGATGGAGAAGGTTCTTCCTCTAATTTCCCCTTGTCAGTTTGTCATTTTGATAATAATTATAGAGGTATGGTGAAAGATTTCGTCAGCAAGAGAAATGATTTAAAATCTCAAATTGTTTCTTCTTTAGAAAAGGTAACTCACTATGAACAAATGTTGTCTCTAACAAAGAACACCTTGCGTAAGCTTAAAAGAGAACTTAGTGAGTTGACTGATATTTCTGAAGATCTAGAGGAATTGAATGATCCCATAATCAATGGGTGTTTCAATAATGAGAAGGAATTCTCAGTAGGTGCTCTGAGAAGGCTCTATAATGTCTAGGAAGCTTCTTATGAGAATTTTATTCTTGTGTTTTTAAGAAGAATAACTAGAGTTTGGAATAGCCATTATTGTGATTACACATAGCTATGTCCAACGATTTTCATCTTCAATATTTTTATATTTATTTATTTATTTATTTAAATTCTAAAGTTTGTTTGGAAGATGATTTTTGCAGTATTAATCTTTATGGTTTTATATATTGCAATTTGTTATGGGATATGTGTGTTTGCGTCCGTGAACTATGATTGTCCCATACGTTGTCAAAAGTTAAGTCCTTCGTACGTCAATATGCAAGTATTGATAAAAGAATGAATGAACTTTTGACAAAAACAAAAGTTAAGCCTTTTATGTCATTATGCAAATATTGCTGGAAGAAAGGATGAGCTTTTGTTTATAAAGATTAAGTCTATTATATGTCATTGTCCAAATAGTGATGAAAGATAGAATGAATCTTTGTCTATTCCGCAGTATTGAACTTCCCTGATCCATATTTTTTATGTATATACTGTGTGGCTCTGTAAGTTCTCTTATGTTGAGCATTTCCGATTGAATTAATCATGGGTTCTCTTGTGGTTAATTTAAGTATTTTGGATACAAATTCATATTCTTATGTGATTTTTTGTTGTCCAAAGAAATCCTTCTTTTCTTGTGAAAGTAAGGCCGCTCTTGTTGTTCTTTCGGGAATGACATTTTATGGGGGAGAGTTCTTAATTGAACTTGTGCTTAATTTCCAAATCTTCGTGGGGAGTGCGGCTGTGGAATATTATAGGGGTTATCTTGTATCTTTATAAACTCCTTGATGAATGCATTTAGCTTCAGCTATATGATTGCATCTAAAAAGTTGATATGTGCTTTCTTTTGGTCATGAAATGTCTCTATGGAAATTTCACTAGGATCCCACTAGTTTTCGTACCTTTGCCAATTTATTAACAAAAAGGGGGAGAATTAATGTGTAGTTCACACTACAAATACATATGGTTTTCGGATCATTATGTAAGGGGGAGTGGTTTTCATGTTGAGATGAAGTATTAACTAAGGGGGAGCGATACATATCACCATAGTATTGTTGTCGAAGTTGTGATACAATTGAACTTTGATGCTATATAATAATACTATGAAACTGTGTAACAATGATTGAGAGCTTTTGTTTTCTCATTGTTATGGCTACGGATCTTCAACAACGGTGATGCTTATTTGGATATCTTTGGAATCATTGGAGTACTTGGAAGTGACGAAGATTTCGAGTAATGTTGAAGAACCAAGGAGATCATGCACGTGGAAGAGAATCTGCAAAGTTTATTTATTTTGTATTCCATATGTAATTATAGTTTTGTCACTAAAATTGACGAAGGGGGAGATTTTTAGAGCTCTACTCGGTCGAACTCGCAAGCGTTGCTATCTCAAGCTTGTTGTCAAGTTTAGTTGCCAAAACTATAAGTCTTGATTTCTAGTCTACTTATAGCTAAGTCTCGAACTAGGATAGAAAGTGTAGTTGAGCTCTAGACTCCACAGAGTTCATCATACAAAGACGAAGAACTACTCAAGGAACTTGTGGAACTTCATCGACTAAAAGGTATGTGGAGACTTGAACTTATCTATCAATCAAAAGTCTATATACTCTATCTCCTATCTTGAGACAAAAGTCGTATTGCTATATAGACTTTGATTATACACATTTTCTATTTCGAGCCGAGTTTATCTCGCTTATCTTTTTCTAGAAATATGTGTTGGTAAGCTTTCGCTTTGGCCAAGTTCATTTTTACAAGTGACGAAAGTCATGTTGGTTATTTCAATATCTTTAAAATTGCTTTGATGAATAATAGTGTGTGAATAACCTCTATTTAACATCCTCTAAGAATGTTTCAATGATTGAAATGAGAGTTTAGAATATATAACCTTGAATGGATATAAACATTGTATGTTAACTCATACGTGTGTAAGTCCTAAATCCTTGAACCAAAGTATGCGTACTTTGCTGCTCAGGATAACTGGAACTAAAGTCCGCGTACCCGTACGTGTACTGCCAGAAGTTCACATCCCATGAATTTATGCTGGAGTTTGTGAACTGAAAATAAACTTAAACCGGGTACTTAAGTATGCGTACCGGCATGCATACTTGAGTGGGTTATTTTCTAAAAACGGTTTATTCGTGAACATAAACTTATAAAAACTAAGGAATGCATATTTGCAAACCGTGGCTATAAAGTTCATGAATCGATTTGAGTGAATCAAAATCGTTTTTGCTTCGATTGTGTCTTGTATACTTCTATGAGATCTAAGCAATTGAACAACTCTCTAACTAGTTCTTTTGAGTCATTTGAACTAGTTATGGTGAAGATGAATAAGGTTGATATTAAAGTGCTCATATGGCTAACCATTTGGTTAACTACTGTTGAACCAACTAGGTGTACACGTTTAGGTACGGCTACACAAACCTAAATAGACATGCATTTCATTTTTGTATAACAAGCTAAGTTCGATCTAACGGTTGAAAGATATTAGCTTGAATCTAATAAGGTTTTCATCTAACGGTGAATATGGAATGCTTTGTTACCAAGGTAACTTAGATTGCAAACCCTGATTTGGAGACTATATAAAGGAGAACTCTAGCAACTGGGAAAGTTAATCCCCACACCTCCTGTGTGATACTAGATATACAAGCTAGAGTCGATTCTCCTTTGACCTTAGGTTTCTACCGAGACCTTGTAGGTTAATGACTTGAAGACTTCATTGGGACTGTGAAGCCAGACCCAACTATTTTCTATGTAGTTGCGTGATCTGATCTTGCTGTTTCTATCGTATTGAGTACAATTGTAAAATTGGCTCAAGATTAATTTCTCCGATAGGCAAGATAGAAAAGTAGTCACAAACATCTTCGTCTCATCGTTTGTGATTCCACAATATCTTTTTTCGCTAGTCGATTAAGATTATTGTGAGGTGATTAATAATTCTAGGCTATTCTTCGGGAATATAAGTCCAGGTTATCGATGAGTTCCTGTTCACCTTGATTTATCAAAAGATGGAACAAAACTTGAAGGTATTTATTTGGGAGACAGATTAATCTATTCCTGTAGACTTTTTTGTGTGATACAGATTTGTTTATTAAAGTCTTCGACTTTGGGTCGTAGCAACTCTTAGTTGTGGGTGAGATCAGCTAAGGGAATCAAGTGCATAGTATCCTGCTGGGATTAGAGACATAAGTAGCGAAACTGTACCTTGGATCAGTGTGAGATTGATTGGGGTTCAACTACAGTCAAGACCGAAGTTAGTTTGTAGTAGGCTAGTGTCTGTAGCGTCTTAATACAGTGTGTGTTCAATCTGGACTAGGTCCCGGTTTTTTCTGCATTTGCGGTTTCCTCGTTAACAAAACTTCTGGTGTCTGTTTTATTTCTTTTCCGTATTATATTTTGTTATATAATCGAAATATCACAGGTTGTACGTTGAATCAATCAATTGGGAAATCCGACCTTTGGTTGTTGATTGAAATTGATTGATACTTGAACATTGGTATTTGGTACCATTCAAGTTAATTTCTCTTGTATTCAATTAGACTCGCAGATTTCTATTTGCTTGAGTAAGTATTGAATCGAGAAATTTAGATATAACTCTTTGATATACTTTTTATTAAGATTGAGTCTGTCTGTCTAGTTGATTCTCTTAAAAGTATATTTGAGTTAGTCCATACAGATTGCTAAGCGAATTATTGGGTGAGGTTGTTGTACCCCCACTTTTTCAGATTTCTCTCACCATATCCCCATAATTTTTGTCTAGAAGAACACTCCAACTAAGAGATCTGTTCAATTATCTAGTCTCTGTTCAGTTGTGCTTCTTTCTAATCCCAATAGTGACCTAGCAATAGGTAGGGTGGCTTGATTGAGCAAAAAGGTGATGGATCCTCTCTGCCGACGCCATACTGGAAATAAGAACAAGAAATTGAAGAAATGGTTCTCTGAATCAGTCATGGTGAGTTGCAGTTAATGGTCTAGTACTGATTTGTACTTTATTATTATATAATGGGATTGGTGAGATTGGGATTAATTGATATAAATAGGGAGGAGTCTGTATTTTGAAGGCATGCCCGGAGTAGCCGGTGCACCAAGCTCTAGTAGTAATTTAGGTTTTCTATCTTCAACATTTTAGTTGTTTTAAATTCCTCTTTTGGTTGAGATGAAACCCCTAAATAATTAAAATCCTTTGATTTGATTTACTTGGTCTCCATGAATATATATTGAAAAGCATGATTTAATCTCTGAATTCATATCAAATTACTTTCACCTTGTATGTCATGCATCCATGGTAGTTTGAGCAATCCTTTGATATGTATTCAAGATCTATGTAATCTGATTTAGTTCAATTTGTGCTTATCTATGCCTTAAACAGATAGGTAATTCTAGGAATTGACACATAATTTGCTGAGGTTAAATTATCTATTTGCACAAGTGATTTATCACATCTTCAAGGTAGTTTGAGACCAGAACCTTTATAGCTCCTTGATTGAAGGTAGTGTTTCTAAATTTTTTAGTATCTTGTCTATATATCTCCTAGAGATTAGATTCTGAATTTGTCTTTAGTTTGTTTCCATCCTGTAGCTTTTTGATTTTCATTTCACTTAGATTTTTAAGAATTCTCATTGTTGATCTGTAGTGCAAGATGTACATGTATATGTATTGGGTGCTGTTGACTTATCTTATGATTGCTTACATATCCAAGTTTCTTAGTCATTGCATTTGTTAAATTTTTAGGTGTCCGTATGTCCTGTTACTTTGATTAAGTATAGTTAAGTTGTTGTTTGAATTTGTAGGTTTTGACTTTGTAGTAGTCTTCATATAATGGCAGTGTAGCCTTCCTTTAGTTGAGTATAATTGTCAGTCTTTGACTTGTTGTCGTCGTCAGTCTTTCATACTTGCTGTTACCAGCTTTTAGTTTTAGGAGACAAGAACGCACTGCACGTGCTATAACATATCTGAATTTATCTTAGCCGTGCATTTTACTTCGGTTTAATCCTGCCCATTGATACAATAACCCTACAAACTTATATACCGGTCAGATTTTTCATCTTCCTGCTTTCTCTGCCGCATACTTCCACCACTTTCTTCTTCCTCTTTGTTTTTCCTCCCTCCTCTACTTAGTCGTGATCTTTCTTCTTTGCCCTCCCTCTGTTACACGGCTCCGCTTCTATCATTAAAATCTTAACCACCAACACCTGTTATTTAGAAAGGAGGAGTTAGTAATTCGATTTGTAAAAAGAGATGCGGAAGGCTTCAATTGAACTTCTTTTTACAACTTGGGGATGATTTGTGTTGGCGAAGAAAAGATGAACTTGAGAAATTTCTGATCATAATCCTGCAGTAAAGATGAATTGATTCCTTTTTTAATAGCCTTAAATTACTGCAATGCCCTTATATTTTTATATAAATGTACCTTTGAAATATATTGTCAGGGGTAAATGTGTAATACTATGAATTTGTAGCTTCATTTACTATTATGCCCTCACAGATATATCTACTGTGTATGTATGATAAATAAAAACAGGGGCAAAATAGTCCAACTTTTTTACAGCTTCACTCCCCTACAGCAAGGGGAATTGGCTTTATATAATAGAATAGATTAATAGGAGTTGTTTTACTGTAGACTATATACTTGTTTATTTTTAAAAAAATTCTTTCACCGTTTTTAGTTAAGCATGTTTTAGACCTTTACAACCAGTAGCATTCACTTCCAGTAAATTTCATCTTTCCCTAACTAGTGCATTTTTTTTTCTGCACTAAAATCTTGTCTATAGTTATTTTATTTTTTTCCTTTAAGTTAGACGTAGTATTTCATTTGGATTGCATAAGAAGTAGTCTTTTATAATCCTATTTGTAAAAAATGTTGTTAAAAAGTTACTGTATATTAATTCTTTTTCTTTAGGTGTCAATAGGTTTATTTCATTTACCTCTTTGCTTTGCGTTCGCATTTTTTTGGTACTGAAATTTCCTTTCGAGCTTAACAGGTGCTTTTCAAGCTGCTGTAAAAGCCAAGAAAGGAGAGGAGCAGTTGCAGGCAGATAGATCGCAACGTACACCCCAAACAAGGACGGATGGACAAGAAAATAAATTTGGAATTGTTCCTCTAATGCAATTTTGACTCCCAGTTGCTTGCCGGAAGTGTTATCAGGTGCTAGAAAGACCACCACTTTGACCAGAGAGAAAGACAAAAAGGAAGATCATTTTGTTTGTTCATCCTTTCGGTTGTGGCAGGAGGTGAGTGTCATGTGCCTTCTAGCTATAGGTGCCCCATAAATTCCTAGTCTGCCTAAATAACTATTCTCCGATTGGTTGTTGTTAAATGTCGGCACCCATTGTGAGTGGGACAGGTGTTAAGGCAGCATTCGTCATTATCTTAGGATTCTCTTCTCCTTCTTTGGTTGCATTAAAGCTGTAATGAACATCCCATTTTGGGGGTAAGATGATTTTAATGAAGTATTAGTGGATGCTACGGCAAAGATTATAGTTTTTCGTCCAATTTCCATTTCTGTTCATCTTAATTCGTACTAGCACAGTACAATTGGTATCTAGAGCCGTTCTATCCTATCCTCTACCATGGTAGCTCAGACGTGCAAAGAATTACAAGATACTAACATCAAACAGCAGGGAGAAATCGATGCTTTACATCTGAAGGTTAATCAGCTAGCTCTACAAATTAGTACAACATCAACTAAGGAGGATGTACAGGCAATGAAGGTGGAGATCGAGAAGGGTATACAGTCTCTTAAAGCTGATTTTAAGAAAAATATGAAATCTCAGCTAGATTTTTTTTCCTAATCACAGAGATTCAGATGAAACCCGTGGGTCTAATAGTGGCTTTGCTAATCATACTGGAGGTAACTATTTGTTTGCTCACAACAATAACCGATATCTTAATTCATTTTATCGACTACCAAAGCTCGATTTTCCTAGATTTGATGGCGACAACCCAAAGAGCTGGATTCATAAATGTGAATATTACTTCCAGATGCAAAACATTCCAGATATTAATAAAACTAGGATGGATGCTATACATCTGGATGGCAAAGCAACGAAATGGTATGACAATTTCTATCTTACTCAACCTCATATTTCTTGGAAATGCTTTTGTGATAATGTTTGTGCTCGTTTTGAGAATCCGGCACATGATAATATTGTGGGTTTATTCAATAAGTTGGTTCAGTTAACTACTGTTGATGCTTATTTTGAGGAATTTGAATATTTGAAGGCCTTGTTGTTGAGTGTTCATCCTCACTTTCCTGAGACTTACTTTATAGCTAGTTTTATTGGTGGACTGAAAGAATAACTCAGAAGTTCAGTACCCATGTTTAACCCACAAACATTATTACATGCCATTTCCCTTGCTAAAATGTAAGAACAAACTCTCAACCCCCAACAAAGGGTTCCCAAATACACCCAAGAACATTTTCCCACCACCTCTACCTATACTAAGCCATTCCATTCAACTTCATTCACCTCAAAACCTACTGCTACTCCATCTACTCCACTTACACCTCATTCAGTCCCTAAAACTAATACTACCATTCCACTTAAAAAGCTTACACCTGAACAAGTTCAAGCCAGGAAAGCTCAGGGCCTATGCTTTAACTGTGATGATATTATAGAAGAGGAAACATATGAAAGAAGCAGTATCTCCGTGTTTTGATTGGTGAGGAACCTGCAGGAAGTTCTGAGCCAGAGGATGAGTCACTTATGGACACAGAAGAAGCACTTGTTGTAGAGAGTGATATGGAGATTTCCCTGTATGCCTTAACAGGGACTATATCTGCTGATACTATTAAAATACCAGGTACAATTCATAAGAGGGCAATCTCCATTCTCATTGATACTGGGAGTACTAACAACTTCATTGACAGTGCTCTTGCCAAGGAGCTCAATTGTCCAATTACTCATACTGCTAGATTACTAGTTACTGTGGCCAATGGGGACAAAACTATCGGCTCAGGTATATGTTCTCAACTGAATTGGTCAATGCAAGGGCACAAATTTTGTGGTGACTTAAGATTACTTCCATTGGGGGGATGTGACATTGTTTTGGGTGCTGACTGGTTAAGGAACTTGGGAGATGTATTGTTCAATTTGTCCAAGCTTTGCATTACATTCAAATACAAGGGTAAAAAGATTACTCTCATTGGGGCTCAACAGAAACCATCACTTAGCATGATGAGTGGTTCAGCATTGAAGAATTTTTTTCAGAAACACTCCCATGGGTTGGTGGGCCAATTATTTTCAACTTCTTCTGCTCCTCCTCCCTCCCCACCACCTCAAATTTCTTCTTTACTCCACCAGTACACTGATGTTTTTGCTGAGCCAATACAACTTCCTCCTAAAATAGATTTGGATCACAAAATACCTCTCAAACCAAACTCTGAGCCAGTTAATCTTAGACCTTACAGGTGCCCTTACTTACAGAAAGCAGTTGTTGAGAATTTGGTTAGAGAAATGCTGCATAATGGTATTATCCAACCAAGTAATAGTCATTTTCTTCTCTCATTTTACTTGTCAATAAGAAGGACAATACTTGGAGGTTTTATGTAGACTACAGAAAATTAAACAAACTCACCATCAAAGACAAGTTTCATATCCCTGTCATTGATGAGCTCCTAGATGAACTGCATGGTTCCAAGTTTTTTACCAAGATTGATCTCAAATCAGGTTACCATCAGATCAGAGTTTCTCCTGCTGATATACATAAGACTTCTTTCAGGACCCATCATGGGAATTTTGAATTGAAGGTTATGCCATTTGGCATCACTAATGCCCCTGCTACATTTCAAGCACTCATGAATTATATCTTTCAAGATCACCTCAGAAAATTCATCCTTGTGTTTTTTGATGACATTTTGATCTACAGTCCTACCTTAGAAACCCACTTACTTCACCTACAAACCACCTTGGAGATACTCAGAACAAATCACTTATCTGCCAACCTCTCTAAATGTTCCTTTGGGCATCCTTAAATAGAGTATTTGGGACATATTATTACAGGCAATGGAGTTATGGCAGATCCTGCAAAAATTTCAGCTATGGTGGACTGGCCTACTCCTACTAACATTACAGGGATGAGAGGGTTTTTGGGTCTCACTGGGTATTATAGGAAGTTTGTGAAAGATTATGGTATCATCAGTAGACCCTTAACTGACTTATTGAAGAAAGATTCATTTCATTGGTCTCCTGCTGCAACCACTGCATTCAATGCTCTCAAGATTGGAATGACCACTACCCCTGTGTTGTCCTTACCTGATTTCAGTAAGCAGTTTACCTTGGAAACTGATGCTTGTGACTCAGGCATTGGTGCTGTGCTAATGCAAGAACAGAGAGCAATTGCCTTCTACCGCAAGCCCTTGGGTCAAAGAGCTACTGCCTTATCCACTTATGAGAAAGAACTGTTGGAAATTGTCCAAGTTGTTACTAGGTGGAAGCAATACCTTCAGGGTCAAAAGTTCATCATCAAAACTGATCACCAAAGCATTCACTACTTCTTGGAGCAGAAAATTTCTACTATGTTACAGCAAAAATGGCTCATGAAGCTCCTTGGATTTTACTATGCGATCCAATACAAAAAGGGTATACAAAACAAGGTGGCAGATGCTTTTTCTAGAAGACCTCCTGATGCTGCACAATTCCACTCCATTGCTTCATCCAACCCTACATGGAATTAGGACATCATTGATAGTTATGCCTCAGACACCAAGGTACAACATCTTATAGCTCAACTCCTTCTAACACCAGATGCTCCTACCAAATATTCATACAATGATGGGATATTGAGATATAAAGATAGATTATATGTGGGAATCTCAGCCAACATAAGAACAAAATTTTTGGAGTCTCTTCATGCCTCAGTTGTGGGGGGTCATTCTGGTATGCAGGCAACTTACAATAGAGCTAAGGCTTATTTCTTCTGGCCTGCTATAAAGAAAGATATTCTTTTATTTGTATCCACATGTGATGTATGTCAGAGAAACAAAGTGGATCACAATTTTCCAGCTGGGCTACTGTAACCCTTACCAATTCCAGATCATGCTTGGCAGCATATATCCATGGATTTCATTGAGGGTCTTCCAATGAGTGAAATGAAGTATGTTATTTTAGTTGTTGTTGATAGGTTGACCAAGTAAAACCACTTCATTGGTCTTCTTCATCACCCATACACAGCTTCTTCTGTGGCCAGAGAGTTCATTACCAATGTGTTCAAACTGCATGGTTTACCTGCCTCCATTACTCTGACAGAGATAAGATTTTTACCAGTCACTTTTGGCAGGACCTTTTCAAAGCTCTTGGCACTCAGCTGAACTTAAGTACTTCATATCATCCACAGACTGATGGCCAGACTGAAAGAGTCAACTCTTGCCTGGAGACTTACTTGAGATGCATGTGCAGCCATCAACCAAAAAAATGGCACCTATGGCTTCCATTGGAAGAATGGTGGTACTATTCAACTTATCACACAGGCTTTAAGATGAGTCCCTTCCAAGCCCTATATGGATACATCCCTCCACACTTGGCCTTTCCTTTTTCTGCTACTACTACTACAGTTGCTGATGTTACAACTTACATGAGACAAAGGGATGTTGTTCTTACTCTCTTAAAAGATAACCTTCACCATGCCCAAGAGAGGATGAAATTTTTTGCTGATCAAAAGAGGACTGAGAGAGTATTTGAGGTGGGTGACAAGGTTTACCTCAAGCTACAACCATACAGACAGGCTTCTGTAGCTCTCAGAAGAAACTTAAAGATGGCAACCAAGTTTTATGGCCCATTCACCATTATACAGAAGATTGGCACTGATACATACAAGATAGCTCTTCCCAAGAGGCCATAATTCATCCTATCTTCCATGTCTCACAGCTCAAGAAGCAACTTGGTAACTCCATCACTCCTTTCCCTACATTGCCAACATTGGATACAGATGGCCAAATCCTGGTCATCCCTGCAGCTTTTTTAGATACCAGGAATATCATCAGAGGGGGAGTTACTGTTCCACAGCTACTAATCAGGTGGACTAATGCTACTAATGAAGATGCTACTTGGGAAGGCACCAAACACATATCCCATCAGTTTCCTAAGTTCAATCCTTGAGGACAAGGATTTGCTTATGGGGGAGGTATTTGTCATGTGCCTTCTAGCTATAGGGTGCCCCCATAAATTCCTAGTCTTCCTAAATAACTATTCTCTTATTGGTTGTTGTTAAATGCCGGCACCCATTGTAAGTGGGACAGGTGTTAAGTCCGCATTCGTCATTAGCTTAGGATTCTCTTCTCCTTCTTTGATTGCCTTAAAGTTGTAATGAGCATCCCATTTTGGGGGTAAGATGATTTTAATGAAGTATTAGTGGTTGCTATGGAAGAGATTACAGTTTTTCGTCCAATTTCCGTTTTCGTTCATCTTAATTCGTACTAGCACAGTACAGTAAGTACTCTCTTGTACCCTGTGGCTGTGTGATCTTGTGTGAGTGATCCGAATCATTGACTTGGAAATTTCATATCGCTGGATTGGTATATTGTCTAGGATCTGTTGCATCTTGTCATAAATTATTATTAAGTTTGCCTAGGTGAAATCCCACTTTCATCTGTTGTTAAATCTTCCTAGGTTGAGACAATGGGTGATGTTATTAATAGACCCCTTACTTTCCAGGATTATATGTATCCTGCGAGAATAAGTATGTCCTCATGTATTGTCTTTCCCCATACTGATGGCCCATTTGAATTGAGTGCGATTTTGATACAAATGCTTCCAATATATCGAGGGGTTGAATCTGAAAACCCTTATCATCACGTAAGAGAATTTGAGCAAATTTGTCGGACTATGCAATTTGAAAATATGTCTGAGAACTCTTTAAAGTTGCGTTTGTTTGCATTTTCTTTAAAAGAAAGGGCTAAATCATGGTTTTACAGTCTGAGACCACAGTCAATCACCACTTGGTACCAACTCACAACAGAATTTTTCAAAAAGTTCTTTCCATATCATAGAACCATCAGCATTCGTCAAAGTATTAATTGGTTTGTCCAGTTACATGGAGAGACACTTTTTCATTATTTTGAACGGTTTAATGATATGTTGTTTGAGTGTCCTCACCATGGCTTTGATAAGTGGAGATTGGTCGTAATTCTTTATGAAGGATTAGACTTTAAGTATCGAGTCTTGGTTGAGTCTTTGTGTAATGGTGAGTTCATTGATAAAACTGTGGACGATGCATGGTCATTTCTAGCTTAAGTTGCAGAGAAAACCCATCAATGGGAATCCTATAGGGAAACTATGACAGTGTCACATGATATGGGTGATCTCCATGAGTCAGATGTTGATTTTGACTCTGATTCAAATATAGAATTCTTAATTAGCAGAGTTGAAGCTCTAGAGAGGTGCACAGATGAAAATTCGGATGCACCCAAGTTATATAACCAGACTGAATTCTCTTTTTGTATCTTGTGTGATAGCTTAGGCCATTTGAGTGAGAACTGCTCTGAATTGCATGCCATTAAGCAGTCCAAAATGCATTGTGCCAATACTTTCCATCAAATGCATGAGAATAACTTACACTCACCAACTTGTGAACTAGGAAGGATAAATAATCTGAATATTTCATGTACTGATGACTCTCCGCAAGGTTTACAACCTGCAGTGATCCAAGTTATCACTGTACCAAATGAAAATGAAAGAAGTGATGAGGATGTGGACTATGAATGTGAAATGTTTGTTTTTCCCAATGGGCTTAATTCTGAATATAGTGTTTCTTACTCTGTTGCTGAAAATTTCAATCCATATTCACCTATTTTAGAGGAAGATGTATGGGCAGAGAACAATAATAGTTTTGATGGGGTAGGATTTTCATGTATTTGTGATGATGATGATGATGATACAATGTTAGAAGAGGTCGTTAATTCTGAAAATGAAATTTCAGAGTCTTGTAATTCTGAAATGCTAGACCATAGTGTAAAGACCTTCACTGATAATGTTTCTTCTAATGTTGATATTCATTCCAATCAATATCCAGATGATTTGATGCTGATTTGGGGCCTGTTAGTTGTTCAATGACTGTGAGCATGATACTCCAATACTTGTTTCTGACTTGGAAAAAACTAAATTGCGTAGTGATACTTTTGATCATGAACATGAATATAATTTAGACGCATTTGATTCCCTGCCTAGGTCACAAAATGTTTGTCTTGCATCTGACCTGGATATTTCTCCAGTAGAGTGTGCTAAATCCATGTTGTTGACGGTTCCCAACCTTGGGTTAGAGTTATGTGCATCTCAAATTCTCTTGGAATTTTTGTCCACTAAATATCCTGTTAGTGAGATGCCACATCTGGAATCTCCTCATGTTTGTCTGCCAGTTCCTAACAAAGTGCACTTTGAACTAGATATTGTGCATGATGGACCCCTAATATTGCTATACTTTGTTCCCAAAAACGTATCGGTTTAAAAATCTAGGTTTGGGGGTAACCCATTCGGTTTTGCAGCCGCACTTGTATTTATGTCCTTTTATTATGTGAGTCTACTAAAATCTCTACATTCTGTCTTTTGGGTTGATCCTCAACTCTTTAGGTTGTATGTGTATGGTGAAGTTTTCTTGTATATAATCCAGTAGGTAATGTTTAAGTTGAATCTTTTGTATATATTGTGCTAATCCAATATGCTATCAGCTGAGTTCTTGTTGGATTCTAGCATTGAATAATGGAGTTCAAAACTTGCTTTCGCCGAAATCTGGTAATCTCTTTCCTTTTACTTTACTCGGCATGGTTCTCTTGGTATGTTTTAGTATAATTTTGTTCATCTTTTCAAACATCGAGGAAAATGTTTAGTTTAGGTTTGGGGGTGAAGAATATACCTTAACTGTCACTGTGCCTATCATTGAAACTGAACTCTGCCATGTTAAAATAAAATAAAAAAAATGAATAAATCGTTGAGCTCATCTACCTTGATTTGTGATGTCTGCATATGTAATATCTTAGGATTCTTAATCTAGATGATGAGGCACCACTTGATTCTAGCACAATTCACATGTGATAAGAAACTTGCACATACACGATCTACCATTTTCATCGGTTAAGTAGACTGTCAATCACTTTAGAATACTGAATGAGACTTTACTAGCTTGTTCTTTGGTTGGCTGGGATAGAAGTTGGAGGATACATTAAGAAAAGCAACCATTGAATTTGACCGAGTACATCGAAAAGGGCTTCCTCTTGCTAAGTGTCAATGTAAATTTTCTTTTTGTTCATAAGTCAAAAGTGTTACTGTGATGTCCTTGTTCTCTTCTTGTTCATCTGTTGAAAAAAAAAAATCAGAAAAGAAAAAAGAAAATTCATAAGAATACAAAAATCAAAAATAAAGTATCTATTGTTTATTACTGTCATTTTCTGTCTCAATAAAAGAGTAAATGTTTCTCTCTTTCCTCAAAATAAGAGAGTAGTCAATGTAAATAAAGAGTCATGTCTTGTTATATGTTGTAAATAGTCTTGTAATAAGCAAGGGAGGGTGTATGCCAATGATGTTCAACGCGGGTAAACTGAAATATCACCAACTCTTAGGTGAACATTCACAATTATCGTAAAACCGGACAGCTAGCTTGGCTTTGAATTTGGTTCTTAGCTAAAAACTATCTCTTGGTAATTGGAAGTCCTAACTTCTGATCATTCTCTATACATGTGTAGATACACTTTACACTCTTATCACTTGTCCTTAGTTGTTCCAGTGCTAGAATTGTGCCTTTGAAAGCTAGATTGACAGATCCATTTTGCTGTGAGCTTAAACTGAAATGTAGGTGTTACACATCATACAAGGTGAGCTTTTTTTTTTGGATCTAGAACTTTGTGGGTGTGTTCTAAGCAAACCCTCACGAAACTTCAACTCGTCCACTAGGGATACTTAGTGGTTTAAAAGGCTTATTGCATTCGCTAAATGCAATCGAGAGACCAGCGACAGTGGTATAGGTAGGATTTCATTAGTTTGTTTTACTCGTGGACAAGCAAAATGCAGGTTTGGGGGTGTGGTCGGTGCCTAATAACGCATAATTCTATAACATTTTGTTGACATTTATCCCATTCATATGCCTTAATTTCCCATTTTATGTCAAATCATGTATTTTATTGTTTTCAAGTAAATTTGTTTATTCAAACTTAATTTTGTAATTTTAGGTAGTTTAATAAAGATTGGATGACTAGAGAAGCGAAAAGGAGCAGAAATTGGTAGCTAATGGCAAGCAAAGAGAGGAAATGAGGTATCTTGATAGAAGGCAATGGTGAGTGTTGAGGGACTGTCAAAGAAGTTGTGCAATCCATTTGTGTATCATCTACAAGCCGTTTGCATCTTCGAACACCTCGTTGGTTCAGTCCCAACACCGACCCCTATTTCAGTCCCTAAACACCGAACTAGATGTTCAAGCGGTACAACAAAGAGTGGCCCTTTATTTCTCTTTCATCAGAACCCTCTTACAATTTGGATGACCATTTCTCCCTTTATCTCTTCAATTCACTCTCCATCCCTTCACCGTGTACAGATTTCTCTCACCATAACCCCATAATTTCTTGTCTAGAAGAACACTCCAACCAAGATCTCTGTTCAATTGTCTAGTCTTTGTTCAGTTGCGCTTCTTTCTAATCCCAATAGTGACCTAGCAATAGGTAGGGTGGCTTGATTGAGCAAAAAGGAGATGGATCCTCTCTGCCGACGCCATACTGGAAATAAGAACAAGCAATTGAAGAAATGGTTCTCTGAATCAGTCATGGTGAGTTGGAGTTAATGGTCTAGTACTGATTTTTGCTTTATTATTGTATAATGGGATTGGTGAGATTGGGAATAATTGATATAAATAGGGAGGAGTCTGTATTTTGAAGGCATGCCCGGAGTAGCCGGTGCACCAAGCTCTAGTAGTAATTTAGGTTTTCTATCTTCAACATTTTCAATGTTTTAAATTCCTCTTTTGGTTGAGATGAAACCCCTAAATAATTAAAATCCTTTGGTTTGATTTACTTGTTCTCCATGAATATATATTGAAAAGCATGATTTAATCTCTGAATTCATATCAAATTACTTTCACCTTGTATGTCATGCATCCATGGTAGTTTGAGCAATCCTTCGATATGTATTCAAGCTCTATGTAATCTGATTTAGTTCAATTTGTGATTATCTATGCCTTGAACAGATAGGTAATTCTAGGAATTGACACATATTTTGCTGAGGTTAAATTATCTATTTGCACAAGTGATTTATCACATCTTCAAGGTAGTTTGAGGCTAGAACCTCTATAGCTCCTTGATTGAAGAGAGAACTAGTATATCAAATTAGGGAGTTTATGCATTTATGAAGTGGATTCGAAACCATTGTCATCTTTATACTTGTTTTAATCTTGCTTCCTTAGTATAATCATTCATAACCTTTGTCGTATCGACGCAAACCCCCCTCTTCGTGTTACTCTTGTTTGGAATCAGTTATAGTAAGAACGTAGCTTCAACTTTACACCCACCTTGTCCCTGAGGATCAACCTGTACTTGCTCTGTGTTGCATATGGACACTGTGCACTTACAGTTAATATAATTGTTGGCTTATTCTAGTCCTACCAGTGATCCTATAGAGTTTGGCTAAGTACGAACCTATTATCAAGTAATCAAACTTTGATTGTTGTATTGTCTCGATCTCGTATCCATAGACGATCACACAAAGTGTGAATACCGATTTGTCGTATTGTCTCGACTTTGTCCAAGACAATCACTTTCGGTAAGAGGACTTATAGGTGGATAAATTACAGATTATGGTGTATTTGTGTACCCTCGTCTTTTCAGACTCCATTTTTAATACTGTGGAATCTTTTTCTCAGAGAAGTTCTGAATTCAGACTTGTATTTTGCCTAAACCCTGATTTTCTTTGATGCTGCATTCGGCTTGAGAAGGTATGCTGGATAGGATTTGGAGGCGTGTCCTACCCTTAGACGAATGACATCTTGTGTGATGAGAGCTTGTTCGATTCTTTGTACCAATCAGACACCCTTTTTTGGAGAAAATACATACTTTTGAAACTTAAGGGTATTTTCATCAAAAACAATTATGAGCTTGATTTTACTTGGCATGAGAGAGACCATGAGATTTCCCCGGAATGTTCACGGCTTGAGAGAGGGAGAGAGTCACGTGTCTGGTCCTGTTTTTGTAAATTATGAACTCGAACTTCCCTGTTTGAGCTAAATTTCCCTTATTTTCTCTGAAATTCTGCTTTTCTGAGTTCTGTTTCAACATCATTCTTATTTGAACGTATAGAGATCATAGTATTCACGTGTATGAGGCAGTTGGAATCAGTGGAGGAGGATTTGGTCGGTCTCTGGCTGTATGAGGGCCTTCTTCTTTGAAAATACTCAAAATTGAGAAATACCATTGTGAGCTCGTTTTTGTTGAAGAGTGATGAGATAAAAAGGGTTGAGATATGTGTAGAGGACCATCCAAGTGAATGGGGAGACGTTCGGGCCCTTCTCTTATAGAATAAATCTCTTTTTCGTCAAATTCTTGAAATTAGGGTTATCTTCGTCAAAACCCTAATTCTCTTAGACTTTGGTCCCTCTGAAAAAGTTCCGAGAGAATAAGTGACGTCCCACTGGCCTAGGAGAGAATTTTCACGCATGGAAATGGATAGGCCACGGCTTGGAGAGGTTTTTAGAATAATGGAAACTCTAGGTTTCCTTATTTGAGTCAAATTCCTTGAACTTCCTCTTTTGACTCTAATTCCTTTTCCTATTTAATGATGGCTTCCCCTTTAAGCTAGGCTTGAAAAGAGTGCACTTGATATGGAGGTCGGTTCATACTTTCTTCACATATTCTGTTTGTATTAGGACTAAGGGTGCATAGGAACCGAGCCGAAAAACCGGACCGTGCCGGAACCGGTGGAACCGTACCTGGTTTTGTACCGAACCGAGGAATGGGGTATAGGTACCGGTTCAAAAACTGAGAACCGGCCTCTATGGGGTACAGGTACACGACCCTATTCATGTCCCGTCCCATCCCGTTTGTACCGAATAAAACTACCATTTCTTCATCTTTCAAATAGATTATAAAAATAAACAAAAACACGAGGCTAAGCTATAGTCATTTAATCAGAAGGGCTATGTAATACGTATATATCCTTAAGGCGATTGTAGTGCGTCAGCTTAAACAAAGCTGACTTGTCTTTTACTTTGTCACACCAACCCTCATCAGAGCCAGATATGCGATAAGTCTACAGAGATCCAGCATGACAAGCATTGCTATGACAGAGCTCAATTGACCGTCAAGGCCAACCATCTGAATCATTGGGAAGGTACCCACTCTCCAACTCATATTCGGTCCACATGGATAAGTATCATTCTCTGCGTATTGAGACCCAAACAAGAGCTTGAGTTGGTAATGGCTAAGTGATACATACTTGATCCAAGCAATGAACTTGGGTACATGTTGTACTGTACATAATATCCACCTGCTAGAAGAAACGTCAACATAAGAACTCTTCCAAGTGTTGTTGCAGATTTTAGGTCCATTACAAGTACACCAATAGCCAAACTGAGGCCTTGGGAAACCAAGACACTGTAAAGAAAAACAAACAGTGTATGGAAGAAGTTTATTGGCGTATGCTTTAGCCCTGACATCTAGTAGGTTATGGTTACAAATACTGTGGGTAGAACAAGTATCGACTGGTACCGGAACCGTCCCTGGTACCGTACTTATCCCAAATGGTACCGGAACTGAGGAACAAGGTACAAGTACCGGTCCAAAAACTAAGAACCGAAACTAGGGAGGTACAGGTACTCGGCCTCGGAAAGAACCGAGCCGAACCGTACCATGTGCACCCTTAATTAGGACTCTTTGTTTGGGTGTTCGTCAGAAAATTTTAGTTTTGAGAGACTTGCCAAGAATGGCTGTAAACTCTTCATACGGACTCCGATTTGAGTCCCCGACCCCAACTTTGAAAGAAAATAGGATAGGATTTCTAATTCAAAAATAATGACAGGATTCCGAGTTTGTTTGGCTAGTCAAATCTATGTATACTTTTGACTTCAGAAATCCCGTATAAAATTTCAGGAGTTTTTTCAGATTGCACTTACTTTGGTGTCAAGGACACATCTCCTAGCTCGTTTGTCCATTAGAGGCGCCCTTTGGATATGTTGTTGGGAAGACATATGGGAACATATTTGATTAAGGAAGTGACCCAAAATTACTTACATATTTTCATCAGTTTTCAAGTCTTCACGCAGGAATGTGCGGATGTCTGTTTTCGAAAAGAGTCCTTGTTGCGTTTGAATTCTTGATGGATTGAGACTCTTAGGAAATAACCACTTGGAGTGTTATGGCCTAATTAATATTCCTTAGATTGTCATAAGTCATGAATTGAATATCTTTGGGCCAACACGCGTCTGTGACATGCTTGTATGTTTTTCCCCCTTAAATACGAAGTTACGTGACTTGATGCATTCTCGTCATGCAAAACCCTAGACGTGTTTTGTATATGTTCATGTATATATATCTTTAATCCTTATACTTTGTTACTAGTTGTCTAACTCTCTGTTTATTTATTCTCTTAGTGGACTTCTTTTAACTCCTCTCTTGTTTGTAGAGTTACATGAAAAGTGGGACTTTTATGGGAACAAGTACTCTTCATGGTGAGAACGAGTTTGACTTTAGTAGAATGAGGATGAGGCAGGATTTAAAAATTTCATAGGGCCTTCAGAAATATATTTGAGGTTCAGAAGGAACCGACCGTCCTGGAGGTGATTTTACGGGATCCATGTCTTCTTTGATTCCGGATGAGACAATTGTTATAGGATTTAGTTTCATGAGAATAATGATGACACTGAAAAACTTTGCTTCTGGTGATCTCATTAATCTTGGCAACTTGATGACCATCTTGAGAGTCTTCAATATAGGGTGGTTGTCTGGCTCAGTTCTGTTAGAACTAGAACATGCTAAGAAGGTGGCTTGAGATACAGAGGCCAAAGTGAAGCTGAACATGAAGTAATAGACTTTCTCTCTTTACCTTTCCCGTATGCATCTGTTAAAGGAAGGGGACCCGCATACGTTTTTAATTTATGCAAACCCTAGTTTTGTCTCATGCGTGAATCTTGAGAATAGGAAGATTTCTAATGCATATTTCCATTGGTGTAAGACCGGTATATGTTTTTATATCTGAAAACCTTAGAAGGGGTTTGGTAAAGCCTGGCTTTCTTAATCATGAGAGGAACTCAAGATTTGGCGTGCTGGGTGAGTCCTTCTTTGGATGCGATGAAACCTGATTTTGAATTATCTTATCTTCATCCTGAGGAAGTATTCTGGCCTATCTACCCTGGGAATGATTTCCAATCCCCAGGGGATAGCATTTTGTAAGTCTCGATATGGTCTTTTGGAGAAAATAGGCTTTGACTGTGGGAATTCTCAGCAACCGTCTAGATGAGTAGCCTGAATAGTTGACCTCAGGAGTACCACTACAGATTTTTTTCCCTTGATAAATTCGGCTGCAAAGATATTGTCCTTCTCCATCTTGGGTGAACTGAGGTCTCATCGGAAAACGATACTGGATAATCATTGGTGTAGCTGAGATGTAGGCTCATCGAGACTTGGTCGTATAATTGCTAGGATTTCTCTTCTTTTTGATGAGACTGTTGTTGAGATAGCGTATCGACCAACGTCTTTTCATCTTCGGATAAGTATGATCTTTGGTCGAGCGTCTTCTTAGAAGCTAGTCTCGTCTTATATATTGTCGCCTTCTGGTCATGATCCTCTGATGCAGGAAGAGCGACAAGTTGTATCTGCAACTTTTTTGACTAGGTCATAATTTTTTGTAGCTTTTCTAAGTGTTTTCTAACTTTATCCTATAGACGATGAAAATATGAATCCAATGGAAAATGAACGAGGTCAATCGGATACAGAATGCAAAAGTTATAAGTAAAATAGTAAGGTGAAGTAAACTTCCCGAGTCCATGTGATTAGGTTGAGGGTCCTTGACCTAAACGAATTTTGGAGAAAATATTCGTCATTATCTCCAAGTTTAGAGCATCATCTGGTCTTTGAGAGTTATAAGGTTGACTGGATAGTTGCTCCTTTGCTCTGTCGCGTTCGTAACGAGCTTCATCTTCTCCGAGGAGGTCGATTACAGACAGACCAGATCCCGTATGTGCTATTCTCAGCAGTTTTAGTACTCCTTCTTTAGGAAACGTGTCATCGATCTAGATTTGTTGGATCTATCCCTACTGGTAACTTTAAAGGGATTTTCGGATAAGTCTTGATATCAATCTGAAATTTTGCAAGATTCTGTTGAGTCTCCGGTAGTTTTCAGGTCTTTAGCCAACATTTTTAGGGTTAGTAGTAGGTTTTTGTTGAAGTAGGTTAATGGGACGTTTTACTATACAGGAAGAGATCCAGGTGATCTGGGATGTACTAACCTATTCACTAAGGTCAAACTCGAAAGAGAGAGAAAGTGCTGGTAGGGATAACTCTCTCGACTAAGTATGTAATGGATTTACAGAGAATGAATCAATGGAACGTTTTTGTGTTTGGATTGGTGGAATCGGCTTCCTTTCTAATGGTGACCGTAATTAAGATCTGTAACTGAGTGGACAACCTTCTACTGTGGTCGCCAAAATGTAGTTACCTAAAATCGGTGAGAGGCTAAAGTAGGATTCTAGGGTTTCTGAAAGTGAGTTACGGGAGGTTGAGCACGAACAATCTTCTCCTAAACCACGCAAAGTGGCCGCTCAAAGGATGCTTCAGTCATAGGAGAGGTTAGGACTGGTCTTAGGGAGGGAAGCAGATAAAGAGACATATCAGAGAATTCTAGGGTTTGAAGAAGAATTGCTCTGAGAGGTTATGAGAAAGTTCTGTGTTAGCTTGGAAAAATAGATAACCTATTTATAGCTGAATTCTCTAATCTCAGGTCGGTGAAGATAAGGATTGTTTGTCATGTCATGCGGAGCAAGTCTCTCGTCTCTTCAGGAATAGATAGAGATAAACTAGGTTGAGTTTATCTCATTATTCCACCGCCTTTACTCTCTTCTGCAGTGAGAAATAGGCCGAGTATTTCTCACACGTGCCGTATACCGCCAGACCAAAACCCTAATTGATATCCCCCATTTGTGTGAAGCTGAGTCAGCCTTTGTGATGATATGTTGAGAGAGAAATATTCTCTTTAGCCGAGTTGCCCAAAATAGAGAGATATTCTCTGATTTGTGAGAATGACTAAGATGAGTCGCGTGAAAAGGAATAGAATGCCTCAGGAGTCGTGTGCAGAGTGTGAGAGGAGCTGAGGTTGATCTCCCTCTCTCTATGGCCGGTCACATATGTCATGTGGAGACCGCATTATTGATTGTGGGTCCCTTTGTTGAGCATGCGGAATTCAAGAGAGCTTATCCACGTTTTGGGATAAACATGTATTGTTCAGTCTCAATTTACTAGCCATGAGTGTGTTTGAGAGGCTGAGAAATAGACTTGATCCCTAGCTAAGGCATGTACCTATCATGGGGAATATTCATCCTTGTCTGAGATTTCCCGAGAGATTTGAATCTCTCTGAAATTTTGCGGAGAGATGTAAATCTCTCCGGGATTTTGAAAAGAGATGCGAATCTCTTTGAGATTTTGTGGAGAGATATGAATCTCTCCGTATTTTGAAGAGAGATGTGAATCTCTTCGAGATTTTGAAAAGAGATGTAAATCTCTCTGAGATTTTACGGACAGATGTGAATCTCTCCGAGATTTATTATCAGATTTGAATCTCTCTGTGGTCAGCTAGGATTCTCCCTGAAGAGAGAGAAAGAGATTTGTGCGTCCGATTAAAGTCTCTACGAGACTTTGGCTCATTTGTCTTTGACCAGCGTATCTTGCAGAGATGTGCTAGGAATCAACCTTGTTTATATGATGGGGCCGGCAAGACCAGTGTATCTCGAAAGGATGTTTTAGGAGTCTGTCGAAAGGGTCCGGTGGAAGAATAACCAGTGTATCTCGCGGGGATGTACTAGGAATTATTCAGAAGCCTCGGTAAGTCGAGTCAGATCCTAGAGTAGACATGACAAGTGTATATCGCGATGATGTACTAGGAATCATCCCGTGATCTCAAATAGGGTGAGTCGTGCTTACAAGAGACATGTATGTCTCCGATCTGGGTCATAAGTCCACCGGAGACGTTTTTACGCTTCTACAGAGCCTACATGACAAGTACATCGTCGATGATGTATACTAGGAATCAAGGCATCACAATCATCTACGTCTCGCGAAGACATGCTGGAATTATGGCTGTGCTGGTTCATAAGTTTGTCGGGGACGTTTTATGCTCTACAGAACCTACGTGACTAGCAGTATCTCGTAGAGGATATGCGCTAGGAGTCAAGGCATCACGACCAGCAGTGTGACAGACTAGAGAATTTTCTCTTCCATCGGTTAGGGTTACGACCCGCTTGGCAAACTCCGACTCTCTGATACGCCACTCAAGTAAAAAAATTGTTCATTCATAATCCTGCACACAGTAGAAATTTTATTAGTCGCAAGGTTGGAATTCTATGAGCATATGCCCCATACCATAATACTCATAAAATTCCATAAGGGTTCCAATTTCCAAAAATAAGAGTCGGCCAGTTGCCAAAATAAGAGACGACAAATTGCCAAAAATAAAATATAGCCAGTTGCTAAAATCAGAGACGGCCAGTTGCCAATGATAACAGAGGGCCACTTTCCCAAAATAAGTGAGGGCCAATTGCCCAAAATGACAGACGGCCAATTGCCGAAAATAACAGAGGGCCAATTGCTGAAAAATAAGAAACGACCAGTTGCCGATTCCAACTATTTATATGGCCAATTCCCAAAAATGGGAGATGGCCAGTTGCCAACTCTAATAATTTACACAGCCAGTTGCCTAACATGAGAGATGGTAACAATCATCTCTCACTAGGTAGTATGAACAGCTAATACTGCAACTACTCCTTATCAACGATATATTATGCCAAAGTTGCAATCATCTCTGAATAGGTGGTGTGAACTGCGAAGCAGCAACCAACCCTTTTCGGATGATATGAACAACCTTGTGAAGTTTTGCTGAAATACGTAGCGGCTGCCTACGTACCCTCCCCGTTGCTCTAAGGGATCAAACACGACCAAAATTCGTCAGAATCGTTTAGATAATATGAACTGCCTTTAATAACAGCAATTATCCTTAACAACGGATAGTATGAACTGGGATGCAATAACTATCCCCAGTTTCTTACATTATCGACACCCCTGCCCATACACAATGGAACGAAGCTGTAGCCAACGATCAATTAATGGCTTAATGCCGACCTCGATGTCGACCATCTGTATTTTCCACTTAGAGGAAAACGCATAAAAATGCAGTTAAATAAATGTAATCATTTCCAAATCATTGAAAATCAAATAGTGTCCTGTTTTAGGGAGAACACCAGACAAGTCTAATCTAACCAAAAGTTCAACATATTATGTATGCCCATATCTCACAGTGTCTAAGCATTTCAGTACGATGGTGCATAAATAAATTATAATACTCTCGACAGGTTCAAGCTTGACATATGAGTTCATAACTGGTGCGCTACATAATTAATCACTTTAGAACTTGCTATTAAAGAACTCCACCAAGAAATAAACAGTCTAACAAAATAAATGTGATTTAGTATGCACATCCACACCTAGCTAGATTAACTCGTGCCTGATCAAAGAATTCATGTGGGCACATGGGGCCAGAACCAATTTATTTAGACATCAAAATATGCCAGTGCCTAGTCCATATTTTTGCTTATTTATCCAAGTCATGGCTAACATTCACCCATAGAGAGGACATGGTACACCTTGGGACACAAGAGCTGTAACTTATTCATATAGTACCCTTTTTTGAAATCTTCCGTTAGCAGCACACAAAAATGACATTGCATTTATAAGGAAAGTCAATATGCTACGAAAACCATTCATCCCTTTCAGAATCGAAGCACCGGGACCATTCATCCATCCTCATTTGTGATATAACATCTAACACCAACAGCATCATCAGCCCAAACAAACATATGTCCATAAAGCTAACACATGCCTGGTTCCGATCAAGTTCTTCTATATTTTCAGTCACAGAGAGAATGAAGAGGAATGAAGAATAAGAAAATTTCCAGCTTCTCCCACTCCTTTGTAAACCTCAATCAGAAACACAACATAAACAAGCAACAATAACCACCTCAACAATCTTCTTAGCTTAGCTCTGTCGATTGCCGGAACTTAATTTTCTAAAATTTTCTCTTTTAAAAGAGGGTGACCAGAACAAAAGCTTTGAGGGAAAAGAAAAATCTTCCTCCTCTCTCAATCCCCACTTCCCTTCGTTTTTATATTTATTTTCCAGAAATGTGACATGTGTGCATCATGCAGGTAGGTTTATTAAGGCACCAGAGACTTAGATTAAGACTAACTCCCTATTTAGAAATTGTTGTCTGCTGTTAAAGGCACCCAAAAATGTTAAAGGCACACAAATGGGTTCGGTTAAACCCGTGAAAATTTATGGTGCTTACACAAACGCAGTTGAGATCGATCTTTAGGCACTCTGAAGCATAATTTGGTAAACGGGATCACTTAAACCCGAGAAAAAGGAAACGGAGTGTGACAAGCAGTGTCTTGCGAGGACGTATACTAGAAATCGTGGCTATGAGTGCCTTGAGGACCAAGGGATTAATCTCTCCCATGAGAGTTGAATTTCGTTTATGGTCTTGAAATGACACTTTTGCCGCTTATCCAAATTTCACCATCTACAGTATCCGAGTGGGATCAAGCCAACGTAGTTCACGCACAGTTGGATAATAAGCATCGTTGTAGAAATAAATACATACATGATAGGTAAGAAATTCAAAGCCTTATCGAGGTTCAATGGTGAAACCAATCCTTAACCAAGTGCCCCATGTGATAAAACCGGAATCTCCACACATACTGATTTCATAGATCCATGTTCTGCAGCTCAGCATGTTAATTGTCATGTGCTTATCCTGGATTCACAAGTCTTCTTTAGCGAACGGTCTTTTCTCTTAGGAGACGACTTGATTTTCATACTCATATTGCTAAGTCTCTAAGGTGCTTCTGCAATACACCTGGAAACAACTATAAACTCACTAAGGGTTTACATCCATCCTCTTTCTTGTAGAACCACTGCACTAGTTTGAAATAGGAAGTTTAAACTTAGTGCACCATAACCACTTCCATAACTTGTTGGTATCACATTGAACCTTGTTTATCTTTTTGAAAACATTGGTTGTGTTTCTTATATGGGTGATCAACTTCCTTTCACAGTTCTTAGTCCCATTTCCCTACATTTTATTGAAAACATTGTCTTTGGTACACTCTTTGTAAATGGGTCTTCCAAGTTCTTCTTTGATTCGATAAAGTTAACCGTAACTACTCATTTCTTAAGTAATTGTATTACAGTTTGATGTCTAATACTTGCATGTCTTGACTTCCCATTATATGTCTTGTTAGTGACATTAAAAACCGTACTCTAATTATCAGCATTAATCAAGACTGCTGGAGTTGGCTTCTTCCAAAGTGGGATCTCAACAAGTAGGTTTCTAAGCCATTCTGCCTCTTTACATGCATACGTAAGTGCTACCAATTCTAACAACGTTGTTGAATCAGAAATACATGTTTTCTTCTTGGAACTCCAAGACACAACAACACCTCCCAATGTAAATATACATCCACCAGTATACTTGGATTTGGATTTCACATTATTTCAGTTAGCATCACTATATCCTTCTAATACAGCGGGATAGCTTTGATAATGTAAACCATAATCAATGGTTCCCTTTAAGTAAGCCACCACTCTTGAAACTTCTATCCAGTATTCAACTTCTAGATTACTTGAGAAACTACATAACACTCCCATGGCTTGGGCTATGTGCGGTCTTGTGCAATGCATAACATGCATAAGGCTTCCAATGAAAATGGATTACTCAAGTTGCTCGTGAGCGCGACCAGTATTCTCAATTAACTTTATATTAGGGTCTAAAGGAGTGATGGTTGGAAGGTCATCAAAGTGCCTATAATTCTTGAGAAATTTCTCAATAAAATGAGATTGGGTCAAAGTCAACTCATCCCCCTTTCTTAGCGTTTTAATTCCTAAGATCACATTTGTCTCTCTTAAGTCCTTCATATCAACGTTAGAACTAAGAAACTTCTTTGGTTTTTTACACGAGATATGTAAGATACAAAAATAAGCATATCATCAACATATAAGCAAAGAATTACACATCCATAACTATGATACTTGTTATAAATTATCAACATCATTAACAACATATCCGTATGACAGAGTTACTTTGTCAAACTTCTCATGTAATTGCATGGGAGCTTGCATCAAACCATAAAGATACATTTCCATATTGTAAACCTTCTTTTCTTGGCCTGGTAATATGAAACCTTCAGGTTGTTCCATATATAACTCTTGTTCTGAATCCCCATTTAGAAAAACAGTTTTGACATCCATTTGATGGATAATTAACTTGTGAACAGATGCAAATGAAATTAAACAATGAATAGATGTGCAAGAAACACGAGCATATATATCAAAGTAATCAATTCCATGTTTTTGTTTATAACCCTTACCAACTAATCTGGCTTTGAACTTACTTGTGCAACCATCGGTATTCAACTTTCTCTTGAATATCCATTTACATCCAATAGGCTTGACGCCATGAGGTAAATCACAAATTATCCAAGTACCATTAGATAAAAGTGAATTCTTTAAAGTATTGAATTCTTCATTAAACAAAAGTGATTCTTTTCATCATTGATAAACTCTTTCCAGGAATAAGCATTTCTGGAACTCATAGCCTCAGCTTAAGTTTTAGGATCATCATCAACATTCATAACATATTTAGTATAACTAATAAATTTCATTCATTCTACCTTCTACAAGATACGTCATAGATTCTGGACCATAATTTTTCTCTATTCTTTCTTTTTTAGTCTTTCTAGGTTCGATATGTTCAATAAGTACTAAATCATCTTTTATGCCTTCAGTAGGAGACATATGTTCATTATTGTCATTAGCCTCCACTGATTCTAGACTAGGCATGGATTTCTGTGGGTTGTACTTAGGAACTATTCTTATTTAAGTTCTAAAAATATTCTGCATTTACAGATTATATAATCTCAAAAGTATCAAGGATTAAAAATATGTAAGCGATTCTTAGAGCATTGCTCGGTTGAACCCACCAAGCGTTGGTATGTCAAGTTTGGTTTTCATATTTTAGTGAATCAAAACTCAATTTAAGAGTTGCTTGATTATGTACTAGAGACAACTTTGTATAGGTTAGGCTAGAAAGATTAGGATAATGAGACATACAAGTATTACTTGAAGACTTGAAGAATGTGAAGAAGTAAAGAGCTAACATCGACGACATCATCCTTCCTCTTGAGGTTAGTAGTATTTTGACTTGAACTGTTTCATTCCCAACGTATCTTTCAAGTCGTGCTATATTGAAAACATAAGATGTGAATGATTATACTCTAGTAGACATAGTGTTAAGGAATTACAATACGAAGTATAATGCTTATCTTTTGAACTTCATATATAAGACATCGACATAATCATATGAATGCTATTGTGATTATGTGCATGGGTATGGGTGAAGATTTCGTCCTAGGAAACAATGCTTACATTTGTTTAAAGGAAGTACATTCATGAACTTGTTTTATGAATCGAAAGGGAAATCGCTAGGCTTATTGGTATTGTTATTCATTGCATATCTTTGGATTACCAATATGTGTGATTTAATAGAACCGATCGTAACTTGCTATATATCTTGGTAAAACTAGTCACAATGCCTGACTTATGTATTGGTATGACTTTTATTAGTGTAACCGATCCTAAGTAATCACCTAAGATGGTATGATCGATAGTTGAAATTGGTGTGACTGATCCTTGTAATTGGTGTAACCGATCCTAGTAATTGGTGTGACCGATCACAAAAGAGTAGTAATCGATCCTTGTAATTGGTGTAACTGGTCCTGGTAATTGGTGTAACCGATCATGGTAACTGGTGTGACCGATCACAAGTAATACCATGAGAATATGGTAACCGGTCCTGGTAATTGATGTGACCAATTTGGTAACTAATGTAACCGGTCCCAGTAACCATATTAAGGTAGAACCGATCCTTGTGTTTGGTAGAACCGTAAACCCAAGATTAGTGTGTTGATTTGATCAATCACATAGTTCTTGGAAATCAGATGAACCAGTTCTAAACTTGTTTGGAAGTGTGGTATAATCGGTTCCAAGATTGTAAATATGAAAGAGGATTCACAAAGAAATAAGATGTCGACATACTTTGAACATGTTCAGTAACTCTTATATTTTATTGTTCAAAGATATTCCTTAATAACTAAAGGAGATCCCGGACCGAAATAAGTTGAGAATCTTTTAATTAAGGTTGTTAATTTTTATATGCTTTTAATTACCAGCAATTAAAATGCATATATCTTGAAAATAAAAATTAGTAATGTGCATTTACTAATTGGAGATTTTCTAATAGGATTTTGGTTAATTTTGGACAGAGCATTTCCAGGAATTATGAAAACCGATTTGGGAATATTTTGCATATCTTAAGAATATTTCGGTTTTGGAAATTCCTTGGTATTCAAACTTCCTTGGTCTATAAATACCCAAGTTTGCATTTCATGTAAACTATCCTAAGAGCCAGCAAAACTACCTTGCTGTGTTGTTACTGGTGGAGCCGTCTATTCGGAGAGGAAAGTACCCTAATTAGGCGAAATCTCTTATGACCACTCGTTTAAAGACTTCTGTGGGATCAAGAATCTCTACGAGTACCGTTGGTGGGAAACTAGATAATTGCAGTATTATTAGTTTTCGATTTGATTTGATTGACTAATGGTTGTTGAACTTTGATTGCACCTAGTTTGTTTATTCTTGAGAATCTTTTCTTCTGATATAAGATTCACTCAAACTAGATCGAAGTGTCGACGGGATCTTTAGAACTGTTTGTAGATCTAAAGACATCTTGTGATAATCCATTGTTAACAGACTCCGTTCTGTACGTGATTGATCACAAGAGATTCAAGTTGTTGTGTGCAGGTGTTTATTGAAGATTTAAGAAGATGAAGAAGATTTCTGATTTGGGTTCATAATCTTTGGTGTGCACAAAACTTGATCGGTTGGGATCCAACTATAATCGGTTTATCTTTTGGTAGATTTGATTGATTAGTTGCGTAGATCGGCATCAGTATTTATCATCTTGATAGATCCTATTATTGATTGCATAATCTAAACTCGACTACTTGTTAGTTGTTTGGTAGATAGATCTAAACCCGACAAAGTAGTTTATTAGATTAAATAGAAGAGCCTTTTTCTAACTCATATCACTGGATTGAATAGAGTTGATATCGAACAGATTTGTTGTTCCTTTATTTTTTTGAATACGATCCAAAGGAATTATTTCAGTGCGTGCACTTATTGAATGTCGGAAGCGCAGGGATACTGAAGAAACTAGGTGAACTATAGGTTTAGTTTCTTGGTCTCAACTATACGAAGTTGGTTTGATTTTGTATAGCGGCTTAATTCTGAGAGTATTCAATTCTGGACTAGGTCTCGGGTTTTTTTTGCATTTTCGGTTTCCTTGTTGACCAAATCTTGTTGTGTCATTTACTTTTGTTTTCCGTAATTATAATTGTTGTTATTATAATTTAAAGTAAATTACATAAACGTTAACTCCGTATTACTTGATAGTGATCCTATAGAG
Organism: Papaver atlanticum; assembly: GCA_023531105.1. Classification (NCBI taxonomy): domain Eukaryota; kingdom Viridiplantae; phylum Streptophyta; class Magnoliopsida; order Ranunculales; family Papaveraceae; genus Papaver; species Papaver atlanticum. Next base: position 519,329 of record JAJJMB010002379.1, on the reverse strand, counting down.
TTTGGTTAAGTCCAATAATCACACTTTGATTGTTGTATTGTCTCGATCTCGTATCCATAGACGATCACACAAAGTGTGAATACCGATTTGTTGTATTGTCTCGACTCAGTCCATAGACAATCACTTTCGGTAAGAGGACTTATAGGTGGAAAAGTTTTAGATTGAGGTATATTTGGGTACCCTCGTATTTTCAGCGATGAGTAACCTACAAAAGCACTTTATAAGCCTTATTTCCTAAATTAGGTCTGTTAGGATCAGGCTTCCTAACATATGCTAAACAACCCCAGACTTTAAGTATTCAAAAATTTGGTTTTATGTTAAACCACAATTCATAAGGAGAAATATTCTTATTTTTCGAAGGAATTCTACTCAAAATATAACATGCAAATAACATAGCTTAACCCCACTAAGAATTAGGTAAACTAGAAATGATAAGCATAACATTAACCATCTTAACTAAAGTTCTATTTTTCCTTTTACCACCACGATAAGAACGTAACTCTTAATCTTCTGTCCTAATTATATCTCTACTTCTGCTTTGTATATTCTAAAAATATCAAAGACATCATCCTTAGATTTCATCAAGTAAGTATAAGCATACCCAGTACAATCATCAATAAAAGTGAAATAGTATTTGTTTCCACCACGAGTCGTATGATTTTAAGATCACAAACATCACTATGTACTAATTCAAGCAAGGCAGAATTTCTTACTACATATTTAAAAGATATTTTATGTATTTTTGCATACACATAGATTTCACAATTATAAGCATTATCAAAATTGCAATCATAGATCAACCCTATTTTTTTCATGTTTCCAAGAGAACAATAATTTACATGTCCCAATATACCATGCCATAAATCAAAAGAGTCAGCAAGATAAGCAGAACTATTATTTATTAAATTAGCTTAATCATCCCATGACAAGTGTATCCTTGTCCGACAAACACACTGTTTGTGGACAATACAAACTTATTAGCCTCATAGGTGGTCTTGAATCTAGCCTTGTTAACAAGGTCTCTAGAAACAAAGTTTTTCACAATGTCAGGGACATGTAAAATTTTAATAAGATTAACAGTATATCCCGAAGTAAATAAAAGTTCAAAAGTTCGTATTCCAATTACTTTGTTGCGTAGGTTGTTCGCGAAAGTAACTTTGTTTCCTTCTCTAGTAACAGGTTCGTATGTCTTGTAAAGGTTTTTATCCTTACAGATATGAATGGTTGATCCACTATTATGGTCAACAACAACATTGGAAGATTGCATTATTATCACAAGTTTTTCGTCGACCATATTCGCCTCATTTTTCTTTTGTTTCTTTCATTGACGACAGTCACGAGCATAATGGTCGGGTGTTGATGGTGATTTTTTTACGAAGGTTAAATTTGTAAATCACATAGGAAAATTATGCATCTCTGACATCATCAGAAGCATAAGAAAATTCATATCTTCGCGTTTAGCAAGAGAAGTAAATTGCAGTTCTGTAACCTCATCAAAGCAATAATACATGACGACAATGTTACAGTCTCTGAGGCACAGCTTTCAATTTTCCATGTATTTTATCGTTTATGTTGGACGACTTAGTATCTCTTTATATACTCAAAATTCATTGGAAAGATGTCTTTGGTGCTGTAACTCATCCCAGAATAATATTCAGAACAATCATGATGTTGTCATCTCACCTCTGAATCAATTAAATGCTTCTAGACAGATTGCCCTGCTAGTATCGAGCGACTAATTAATTAAGTCTAGTGTTGAATATTCATCAGATGAATTCCTTTAAAACTATACTACTTTACCCCTAATATTTACTTACTTTAATTCATGGATTTTCTCAGTTGAATTCCATGGATTAGTAATGAATTAGTTACCTTTCGGGAATAAGGAACACCATCGAGAAAGGCATGGGTGTACTTAGTAATAGTAATAATGCTCCAAAAAGCATCCAAAAACATGGATGAAAGATTATATAGAAGACTAATCAAATAAAGAAAGGTAGAGAGGGAAAATAATAATAATTGTTAGAGCATTGCCCGGTCGAACTCGCAAGCGTTGTTATCTCAAGCTTATTTGTCAAGTTTAGTTGATCAAAACTATAAGTCTTGATTTCTAGTCTACTTATAGCTATGTCTCGGATTATGATAGAATGTGTAGTTGAGCTTTAGACTTCACGGCGTTCATCGATTGAAGACGAAGATCTACTGAGGAGAGCTTGGAGGAACTTCATCAACAAAAGGTATGTGGAGACTAAAACTTATCTATCACTCATAAGTCTATTCTATCTCCTAATGAGACTAAGTCGTATAGCTATATAGACTTTTATATTATACACAATTGATATTTCGAGCTGAGTTTATCTCGCTTATCTACTTCTCGAAATACAAGTTGAAAGATTTTTTCTTTATCTATGTTCATCATTATTCTTGACGAGTTTAGTTGGAAACAATCTATTTGTTGGAAACTAAATATTAAATCAAAAGATGATCATGTGGAAATCTCCTTGAAACATCTTACATGATTTGTGTGAGACAATCATTTGATGTCGACTTGGAAAGTTTCGTATTGATCATTCGATCACTTGAAAATTACTTGAAGCTAATAGTTTATGTGAGACAGCTATTGTCGTCTTTTAAGGATGTTTCAATTATTGAAATGGGAATTTAGATTAATTAAACATGTCTGGATACAACACGGTATGCATACCTAGTATGCGAACTGTTTTGTAGTGATTCAGGTCCGGGAACTTTGTTTGCGTACCTAGTATGCGAACGGTTTTAACTGTTAAGGTCCGGGAACCTTGTTTGCGTACCTAGTATGCGAACGGTTCTACCTGAGTTGGGTCCGAGACTGCTGGTCGCGTACCTGGTATGCGAACGGCTGGACAAGGCCAAGGTCCGGGGCTGTTGTTTGCGTACCTGGTTAGCAAACACAGTGGTTAAGTTCTAAAATCGGTTGAGTATGGTTTTCATACTCATGAACAAATACATTTATGAATTAAGGAATGCAATCTTTGCAAACCATGGCTTAGTGTTCATAATTGATTCTTGTATAAGTACTTTGTACGATTACGAATCAATCCGATTTTGATTCAATTTGTTCATATATATTTCTATGAGATAGTGAACAATTGAAAAACTCTATGAAACAGAATTGGATTCATTTGATTATCTTCCATGTTTGATTGATCATCATATTTGATCAAGAGGTGTTAGATGAATGTGGTTAAGACAAAAGTGTTCATATGACTAACTTCGGTTAACTGTTATTGAGACAACTCAATATACACGTTTAGGTAGGGTTACCCATATCTAAATGAAGGTATATTTCATTTGTGTGTAACAAGCTAAGACCATCGAACGGTGGACATTGATTGCTTTATTTCTAAGCAGACTTGGCTTGAATCTTAAATCAGGATTTCATCTAATGGTGAATATTGAATGCTTTGTTACTAAGTTATCTTAGCTTTGATTGTAAGCAACCCTGATTTGAAAGACTATATAAGGGAGAACTCTAGCAACTGGAAAACCTAATCCCGGCACTTTCCTGTTTCCTAGTTGCGTACTAGAGTCGATTCTCCTTTAACCTAGGTTTTTCTAAAATCATATTAGGTTAACGACTTGAAGACTTCATTTGGGATTCGTGAAGCCAGATCCAAATATTTTCTCTGAAGTTGTGTATTCTGATCTTACTTGTTCTATCGTATTGAGTACTATCTTCTCTAAGATTTGATCGAGATTTATCTCCGATTGGTAAGATATGAAAAGTAATCACAAAGTTCTTCGTCTCAGACTTTGTGGTTCCACAGTAACTTCTTCTACTACCATATAGTTAAGTTACTGTGAGGTGATTGATATTTCTAGGATGCTCTTCGGGAGTATAAGACCGTATTATCAATTGGTTCCTGTTCACCTTGATTTATCAAAAGACGGAACAAAAACTTCGCAGGTACTTCAGTGGGAGACAGATTTATCTATCAGAATAGACTTATCTGTGGGAGACATATTTGTTTATAAGTCTTCGACTTTGGGTCGTAGCAACTCTTAGTTGTGGGTGAGATCAGCTAAGGGAATCAAGTGCGCAGAATCCGGCGTGGTTCTAGAGGCGTAAGGAACACGACTGTACCTTAATCGGTGTGAGACTTGGTTAGGGCTCAACTACATTCCAGTCTAAAGTTAACTTGTAGTAGGCTAGTGTCTGTAGAGGCTTAATACAGTGTGGTGTTAAAATCTGGACTAGCTCCCGGGGTTTTTCTACATTTGCGGTTTCCTCGTTAACAGAATTTCTGGTGTATGTGTTATTTCTTTTTCGCATTATATTTGTTTATATAATTGAAATATCACGGGTTGTGTGTAGTTCAATCAATTGGTAAATCCAACCTTGTTTGTTGGATATAAATTGATTGACACTTGGGTATTGGTCTTTGGTACAGTCCAAGTATTTCTCACATCAATCAGGCTCATAGATTTCTATCTGTTTGATTTGTTGATTGATTTGAGAAAAAGAGATATAACTCTTTGATATCTTTCTTGGTTGAGCTCGCTTTATAAGTTGGTGCTCTCGGAATAATATTGGAGTTAGTCCATACAGATTGGCGAATGAATTATTGGGTTTGGTTGTTATACCCCCGCTTTTTTAATAATATTAATTAATAAAATAAAGAAAACCGCACGAGTGGGGCCCACATGGCCGGGCATGCTGCTGATTTGGTCGGTCCTTACCCCTTTCATTTTTATTTTATTATTTTAGGGTTTCCTCTTTCAAGGACTTTCTCTTTCAATCAATATTCTTTGACTTTCCATATCTTCTCAAATCTTCCTCCATGGATCATACGGTTTGCAGAGCAAGTGGTCCCGTAACTATCATGACTTCTACCATGAAAAATTTAAAACAATCTTATTTTTATATTTTCAAATACTGGTCTTTCAAGCAAAAATCTACTTCATTCTTCGAGCAAAATCAAAAGTTTCAGCCAAGATCAAACTCTTCTGAAATACAAAATAATGCTCTATCGACCATCAGAAAACACCAAAATTCTCAAGAATGGTCCTCGGATGACATAGTGGCACGAGCACTACCATGGCCGTTCATGGTAGGTCCCTTAGCCATCAAAAGGCCGGTCCTACCTCAGTCATTGATTAATCACCTAGTCTATATTTGGTTCAAACTTTCTCCAACAACTTGGACTATCATTCATGCACCACTAGCTAGTCCCACCACCACTAATGGCCTAACATCCCTTGGTCGGTCCTTCCTTATACCATAATTATGTTTTACTACCTAATGCTCATCAAAAATTATGGTTAACCACTAATTAATCATTTATGCAACAAATGCTCTGCAACTTACTCTGGTGAATGCTCTGCAAAGCGCCTGGGCGTCACATGGTCGGTCCGTCACCACCAATGGCTGATCCACTCTCACCCATTGGTTAATTCTCATCCAATCATTCATAGATCATCCATCGATCAAAATTAGGATTTTGAACCTAATGTTTTGCAGAGCATAATCTTGAACAGGTTCAAACACCAATTATTATATATAAATCAAGCAATCAATATTTTTAATTATCAATTTAATATCCAGACCAACTACCAATATTTTAATTAGTATTTAACTAATATTTTATTGATTCAACTATCAATTGCTCTGCAAAGAAATATTTTCCATATTGATTAAGCTATCAATATTGGAGAAGTAATATTTCATATTGATTCAGCTACCAGTATTTTACTGGTTCATCGACCAATACTCATTTGGTCCATCAACCAATGTTTAGTTGGTTCCTCAGTCAACCAATATTTTAATATTATAATTCCTATGCTTGCTCATGACATGTGGATCGAGGATGAACCTTCTGCGATCATTCAACAATAATCATCTTCATATAACTTCCACATCAACATAATGGTTTATGATCGATCCAACAATCTCATTAAACCTATGCTTATAAATACAAGTCGACCTAATATTATTGTTTCTAGTACAATGATATGTCACTCATCAGTGACCCATCAGACTCAACGTTTATGGTCTAGAAACAATGTTGCTGTCTCAGCAGGCACTTCATGCTTCATCCATCATAACCATGAATTATGAACTACATCCAAGTCATTATTTTAGAGTCTTTAGACTAATAGTCTTACTAGGTCGATTGACCACATAAAATACTTCTGCAAAGCAGACTTTCACATGAGACATCAATTCATGTCACATGGGGGAATATCATCAGGGTTGTGATCTAGTGGCCTACAACACGTGCGATATTCAATAAATCAACAATAAGAAATGTGAGTAACTCGTGCTGTCAGTTGAAATAAATGGGATAGTGGATGGTCAATCAACCAAGTCTCCCACATAAAGTGGAACTGGTCTACACACAATTTCCCACTTCCCCATTCTTCCACTCCTCTTCAACCATCACCACTTACAGGAGATCGATGTGCTAACTACCTATGCAATAAATGGGTTCTTCAACCTATGAATTGATAAGACTAACAAGACTAAATGTAACAAAACCTACGGCAGTCAGTTATCAAGCAATTATAGAAGTTTTTCTATTATCATACAAATAAAAACCATCCTCAAATCAGTTCAACGCATCACTCAATAGATAAATCTCGATTGATCTCCAACTTCCCTTCCTACAGACCGACCCTTTTCCTTCCTTGTGACAGAATTGCATCTGGAAAAACCATTATCTTGGTTTTGGCCAGAGTCCTAAAGATTCATCTCCCGAACTCTAAGTACTCCCATGTAGTATATTTGTATAAAGGATTAGACGATTTGGTTCGTTGAGAACTTACCTACTCCACCACTTTTACCCAAAATACCAGTAAATCGTTTTTATTTCCAAACACTGGTTTTCTTATAGAAGTAGCAGTTATCCTTCTTCTTGTATTTCTTGTTGGGATGTTGCTTCTTAAACTCAGTATCATTCTTAGGATTCAAAGAATTTTGTGTCTTAGATTCTTCCACACTGTTTACCCTAGAATGGTTTTTAATTTGCTAACTATCCTTCATTTATCGTTTACGAAAGTCCTCTTCTACACGAAGATGACGCTGTAAACCTTCTAAGTCATAGTCAGTTTCAGCATGCTTAAGTTTCTTGTTGTAATCATTCCAATAAGGGGGGAGACGAGAAATAATAACTCCAACAATGAATAAAGGTACGAGATCATGAATACCAGAATCCTAAAGATGATTAACAATGAGAAAAATATCACTGACCTGGGAAATGATTGACTTACTATAAACCATTATAAATTCCATGAAGTTACAAATCAGGAATTTCTTGTTGCTTGCTTTGGAAATCTTGTAGTTGTTATCAAGCATAGTCCACAATTCCTTTGCAGACGAAATACTTTGTTGGGCATTGTAAGCACTAGTTTCTAGCGCATTCAAAATATGACCGTAACACATGAAATCATCTTCTCGTCACTTCTGTTGTCTGGCCTTCAAATCATCAATGTCCTTTCCTGTTGGAGTAGGAATTTCCTCCAATCCATCTTCCAGAAATTTCCACAACTTGATGGTGATCAGGAAAAATTTCTAGGTCTCTTGCCAGCAAGTAAAATTCTCTCTATTAAAACGTTCCAAGCGATTCATAGTATGGTTCATGACTTGCATAAATTGAGCAGTAACAGTTGAAGTTTCAATCTCAATTATCAAAAAGTTATTTGCTGAAAATTGTCGAAATATTGGGTACCAGAGGATGAAAAATTAAAGAACATAAAAGAATGTTTTAACACCGACTTCAAGGCCTTGCGATTCTTTTCAGCAAATATTTCGACCCTTCCAAAATAATTAGCGAATACAATTGGTCAATGAAATAATGATTTCGGGATACGACGTTGTTGGGTTCAAGATCTTTACTCCCTTGATCCAACCAAGAACACACATTTATTAGATTCTGATGATGCTTAGTGACAAAAGAAATCATATTTTTGATGTGATTCTTTTTCAAATAATTTAAGAAAACAATCACCATTATTTATAGCGCATTTACATCTGTTCAAGATGCATGTTCATTCAATGGTGAATCCAAGACAAAATCTCAATGGGGGCACAATCTGCTCTGGGTGATCATAACTAATGTAATGGGAAAAATCACATATGGCAATATAGATCTATTTAAATTTCATAAGCTTCATTCAAATTGTAGTATCGAACTGTGGAAGACAAAAACAAATTATATCAGTTCTGATTGCCAACACTATTAAACTACATGCTAATCGATCAACGGTAACAATCGAGCAATACTATAAAAAGACGAAGAAAACATAAAAGTTAAACATCACTTAAATAGTTATCCTTCCAGCATCACAACTTCTGTCTTTGAACACCATTTTAGTTATCCATAATCGTGAGCGATTCCAACGTTCAAACCTCTTTTACACCCATCCCTTAAAAGCATTTCCACAATGGAGTAAATTAAACACTAATTATAAGTAAATAAAAGCCCTTACTTCGAAATAAAGTATATACGAAACGAAACTGATTAGGTTAAATCTGAACTCTAAAACTAAACAATTTTTCCGGTAAAAGAGGAATTATATCTAAAGTGATCCTTAATCTTAGTGATCCTTAATCTTAGGGTAATTCTGTAGGCTGTCGAAATGGATATGGGAAAAAGGCTAAAGTTTGTTTCAGAAGTTTCATCTTTATACTTGGTATTTCTAGTAAGTACTATGGGGGCGTAAGGTTATTTTAGATGAAAATTACATTAGGTTTTTTAATTTCCAGAAAATTAGGGGGGCCGGTGACCCCAGTGGCCCCACTGTGGATTCGCCACTGTGTTCATTACTAATAGATACCTCCAAATGGTGGTTTTTGGGAAAGAACACTTCTGTTCGAATTCAAATCAGGTCCATCCGTTTTATAAAAAAAATTTGCGGGTAAGAAGGTCCAACCATTTTATAAAAGAAACTGCTGGGTAAGAAAGGTGCGGGAATTATATATAAAATACAGAGGGATAACTTATGTTATTGTTGAAAATATCCAACACGAATTTGTACTGTTTATTTGGAAGACAGAAATTAAGGGAGGAGTAATTTTTGGGGATGAAATCAATTTTAATGTTACGATGCATATCATGTAATGACATCTATACTTTTGTAACGTTTTAACTTCTAGTGTTCTCTTCTTATTTTTTATAATCAAATGACATAGAAAAGGATAGCAGGCTAAGTCAAGGGAGGAGTAATTTTCTTTTTTAACGTTTTAATTTGTACTGTAAGTTTGGAAGAAAGAAATCAAGGGAAGAGTAATTTTCTGGGGATGAAATCAGTTTTAATGTTACAGTGCATACCGTGTAATGATATCTATATATTTGTAACGTTTTAACTTCTAGTGTTCTCGTTTTCCTTTTTATTATCAAATGACTTAGAAAAGGATAGCAGGCTGCCTCAACAATAGGCAAGCGCCATACAAGAGGTCTAGTCTAGAACATGCAAATAAAGTTTTTTTTAGCCCATTGGTCCAAGGTATGAGCAATATCATTATACACTCTTGGTTGAAAAGTAAAATTACATGCCATAAGGTTAAAACTAAAAAATATCTATAAAAAAAAAATTCGTCCTTTAGTTGCCTTCGAAAATTTCCTACCTAAAATTGATCAACAAAATCCTCCATATCACTTTCCACAATGACATGAGTAAGTTGTAGTTCCACTGCCTTCTTCAAAACTGACCAGATTGCACGAGTCTCGGCCTCTTTTGGTGAATATAATTCAAAAGTCATAGTAGCACAAAGGAAGTCTTATTGGAGGAGTCTCTCATTACATACCTCGCACCATTTACCAATGCAATAGTGTTAAAAGCACTACTAGTATTACACTTAGTCTATCATGGAGGAGGAGGCATCAATTCTACATTACTAATGACATTCTGAAAAGGAATGAGAGGAATGATGGGTTTTTTGTTACTCTCATTGATCTAACTCTAGTTTTAACAACACCTAGGTTTTTGTTTTTAGAAATGGAAATTAAATTATTCCCGCTACCCCAAATAAACTAGAAAATAGACGCAAAAAGTTGGATTCATCATAAAACAAAAACAAGACCAGTACGCCAAAAATGAAGCGAATTAGGAATCGGAGAATAGATTGATAAGAAGACATAGAGAAGATGAATACCAAGCAGAATTATCAAAGAGGCAAAAAACTAAAGAATGAATAATATATTCATTAAAAATGTGGTATATAGGATAAATCACCGATTCAATGGAAACTCTAGCATGAATAACAGTTCTGAAGGGGATCGCATTTCTAGAATCTTTACAGAGAAAGAGCTGAATACGGTGAGGCACTTCAATTTTTCTAAATTCACTTCCAAAGATCGTTACTTGGGGAAGGTCGAGGACTTGTGAGACTTAAGTAGGCATATTTAGATCTAAATTTGCCATTCCTTGAAAACTTTGAAGCTTTCCTATGAGGATTGCAATGCTGACTTAAGGGAATAAAGACAATCTTCTCAACAGAAGCATAGTCAAAATGAGTATTTAATCTAGACATATTCCTGGTTCTGGTTTGCTGATTTATTAAGTTGGAGACTCTCAAGTTGGGATTTTAGGGGACAAAGGGATCATGTTTGGCAGAATCCATGGTGGGAATCCAATTATCATACCATAGGTCAACAAATTGGCCATTCCCAACAATCCAAGTTATACAAAGTTATATAAGATCGTTTATATCATGGAGACATCTCCAAGTCGAATAACAAACATAGAGTCACCTAACATTCAAGATGACAGACTTAGGGAAGTATACAACCTTATCTAAATCTTCCAAGCATTCCAAGCTAGCAAGCATTATAAGATTGTTAAATTCATCTTTCCTAAATCCTAAAATTCCTTGACACTTAGGGGAGCAAAGAGTGTCCAACCTAATAGATGTAACTTCCTATCCTTGGGTCAAGATTTTTTACCCTCACCAGAATTTGCATCAATGGGAGTCCATATTTTTTCATAGGGTTTTGGGGATGAGGAAAATTGTCACATGGTATATGGGAATGACCTGGCTAACATGTTTAACAAGGAAAACTGAAAAAGCGGGGGTACAACAACCTCACCCAATATTTCTCTTAGCAATCTGTATGGACTAACTCCAATATACTTTCAATAGAATCAACTAGACAGTTAGACTCAATCTTAGGAAAAGTATATCAAAGAGTTATATCTCAATTTCTCGATTCAATCCGCAATCAAACAAATAGGAATTTGCGAGCCTGATTGAATACAAGAGAAATAACTTGAACGGTACCAAAGACCAATGTTCAAGGATCAATCAATTTCAATCAACAACCAAAGGTTGGATTTACCAATTGATCGATTCAACGCACAACCTGTGATATTTCAATTATATAACAAAATATAATGCGGAAAAGAAATAACACACACACCAGAAGTTTTGTTAACGAGGAAACCGCAAATGCAGAAAAACCCCGGGACCTAGTCCAGATTTGAACACCATACTGTATTAAGCCGCTACAAACACTACCCTACTACAAAGCTAACTTCGGTCTGGACTGTAGTTGAACCCTAATCAATCTCACTCTGATTCAAGGTACAGTTGCGTTCCTTATGTCTCTGATCCCAACAGGATACTACGCACTTGATTCCCTTAGCTGATCTCACCCACAACCAAGAGTTGCTACGACCCAAAGTCAAAGACTTGATAAACAAATCTGTCTCACATAGAAAAGTCTATTGAATAGATAAATCTGTCTCACACATATATACCTACGAGTTTTTGTTCCGTCTTTTGATAAATCAAGGTGAATAGGAACCAATTGATAACCCGGACTTATATTCCAGAAGAACAGCCTAGTATTATGAATCACCTCACAATAATATTGATCGATTAACGAAACAAGATATTGTGGAATCACAAATAATGAGACGAAGGTGTTTGTGACTACTTTTCTATCTTGCCTATCGGAGATATAAATCTAAAGTCAATCTTACGATTGTACTCAATCATGATAGAAACAGCAAGATCAGATCACGCAACTACAGAGAAAATAGTTGGGTCTGGCTTCACAATCCCAATGAAGTCTTTAAGTCGTTAACCTACAGGGTTTCGTGAAAAACCAAAGGTTAAATGAGAATCGAGTTTAGATTATACAACTTGTATCACACAGGAGGTGTGGGGATTAGGTTTCCCAGTTGCTAGAGTTCTCCTTTATATAGTCTTCAAATCAGGGTTTGCAATCTAAGTTACCTTGGTAACAAAGCATTCAATATTCACCGTTAGATGAAAACCTGATTAGATTCAAGCTAATATCTTTCAACCGTTATATCGAGCTTAGCTTGTTATACACAAATGAAATGCACCTTCAGTAGGTTTGAATAACGGTACCTAAACGTGTACACCTAGTCGGTTCAACAATAGTTAACCAATGGTTAGCCATATGAGCACTTTCATATCAACCTTATCCATCTTCACCATAACTAGTTTAAATGAACTAATTAAATAGTTGTTCAATTGCTTAGATCTCATAGAAATATACAAGATACAATCGAAGCAAAATCGATTTTGATTCACTCGAATCAATTCATGAACATTATAGCCACGGTTTGTAAAGATTGCATTCCTTATTATATAAATGTTTTAGTTCATGAACAAACCGAATTTAGAAAGTAACCTACTTAAGTATGCAAACGGGTATGCATACCTAAGTGGTCGGACCGAGTTTGGTTACACCAGTACCCGTACGGGTGCGCATACCAATGCACACTTCCAAACTCCAACAGAAATTCACGGACATGAAACTTCCGCCAGTTTGCGTACGGGTACGCATACTTGCCCGAGTTTCCAACAACCGCCGGTACGCGTACGGGTACGCATACTTTAGGTTCCCGGTTTTGGACTTTTACACAAATGTGAGAACACACCATGTTTATATCCAAACATGATTACTTGTTCTAAACTCTCATTTCAATCATTGAAACTTTCTTAGAGGATGTTATAATAGTTGTTATTCACAAATTATTTTCATCAAAGCGATTTTCAAGTTATTGAAATAATCAACATGACCTTCGTTACGAGTAAAGATAAACTTGGCCAAAGCGAAAGCTTACCAACACATATTTCGAGAAATAGATAAGCAAGATAAACTCGGCTCGAAATAGCAAATGTGTATAATTGAAGTCTATATAGCAATACGACTTTTGTCTCAAAATAGGAGATAGAATAGATAGACTTTTGAGTGATAGATAAGTTCAAGTCTCCACATACCTCTTTGTTGATGAAGTTCCACAAGTTCCCTTGAGTAGTTCTCCATCTTCATTCGATGAACGTCGTGGAGTCTAGAGCTCAACTACACTTACTATCCTAGTCCGAGACTTAGCTATAAGTAGACTAGAAATCAAGACTTATAGTTTTGGCAACTAAACTTGACAAACAAGCTTGAAATAGCAACGCTTGCGAGTTCGACCGAGCAATGCTCTAAAAAAAACCCTAACTGCTTGGGACAAGAGTTTTATGATACCAAGAAGTAATCCTAGCATCAATAGATTGCAAAGGAAGTCCTAATGGCTTGGTATTAACCATTTATCATACCAGAATTTGACTTCCAACCATTTGCAATTATTATTTCGGTGTTCTTTTCCACCACAATTTTCTTCTTTTGTATGCCTTTCCGGAAGCCTCTTCATTAAGATATGGTGATTTCTTTAGGCCATGTATCATTCAGTTCTGATTTTGTTTCTTGTTGAGTTATTGCTCTCCACTAGGCTTGTGACTCTTCTGCATGCTTCCATTTCCATTTGGCTAGAAGAGATTTATTAGTAAATATTTTTCATTTTATTTTTTTGGGGAAAAGGAGGTTTCCCTCGTATCATATACAAAGGAGCACCGTTTACCCCATAAAAAGAGTTACGGTGAATCATTACATCATTGTTCCATGTCTGAGTTTCTTATGTCCACTCGTTTCAATTCTTTTGATTTGCATATTTTCTCTCATGACACCCAACATAATTTCTTCTTTTTTAAATTGTTGTAGAAAATCTCGAATCATATTTATCATATTCTTTTCAACTGCAACTGGCATTTGTATGAGTGACATAAAGTAAACTGGATGACTTGCCAACGCATTATATATAAGAACTATTTTTCCTTCCTTGTTTAAGAATTTCCTTCTCCATGAAGCAAGTTTCTTTTGAAATTTCTCCAAAGTGACATCCCACATACTGATTTGGTTAGCTGTAGATCGTAGTAGCATCTCCAAACATCTCAATAATAGCTTCTCAATTCTGCAATGTAGTATTTTTGCAAGGTCTTCAATTTTGTGATCAGCTCGGGTGCTAACTATTTTACTTTTCTCCAGATTAATATTAAGACATGTTATTTCCTCGTACACTTGCAAGATTAGGAGCATGTTCTCCACAACTTCCTCGTTAATACCAGAAAGATCAAGGTGTAATTTGTAATTGCAGATAAGATATATTGATATTACTATTTACATTAAACCATGTGAGCATGTTCAATTTCCTCGTACACTGCATCCAAATCGTTCTTTAATAACATCATCCCTAATCCAGGACTGTAAGAATTTGTTAGGTCGCTTTCAGTCTTGGAAATGCACTTTTGTGCATAGGGATTCAAATGAAGTAGCAAATTGTTCAGCAGGAAAAGATAGAATAACTAAAGTTGATCAAAGTTGGTTTTCAATCTTTCTTGTATTTATAAAATCTTTCATTAGAGAGCAGCTAGATGTGGTTATGAACTGAGAATCTTTAAGATAAGCTCCACTGCATCCAAATCGTTCTTTAATAGCATCATCCCTAATCCAGGACTGTAAGAATTTGGTAGGTCGCTTTCAGTCTTGGAAATGCACTTTTGTGCATAGGGATTCAAATGAAGTAGCAAATTATTTAGCAGAAAAAGCTAGACCAACTAAAGTTGATCAAAGTTGTTTTCAGTCTTTCTTGTATATCTAAAATCTGTCATTAGAGAGAAGCTGGATGTGGTTATGATGAACTAATAATCTTTATCAATAAAGTCCATTTTTCTTATTATAAAAAAACCCATCAGCCTAAAATATGAACCCTGTTTTAGGGCATACCTAAAACTTTCAGGGCATACAAACCAATAATCCCATATAGGATGCCCTTATAAGGGGTATCCCTTGGATAGTTCAATTACATATATACCCTTCAACAGTTTTAATTACTAATCTACCTTTACCTTAATATAAAAACCTAAAATCAGTTTAGAAAAAATTAAAATCAGTTTCACTCACATAATCTCTTCTTCTTCCTCCCTCCCCTACTCTAGCCGAACTCTTCCAAAGAAGAAAAAAAAATTCATTGCGGCGAAAATTTAATTGTCGATTAAACTCAACTATAATGGTTCGTAAAAAGGAAAAAAGCAATGAGTATGCATTCAAAATCGTCTTCTAATCCATCTCTAATCCATCAATTGAAGAAGAAGAACCAAATGAAGATGAAGGCGTAGAAACTGAATTGAACCACAAAATCAACCAATTGAAGCACCAACTCCGGAAATGAGGATACACAAGTAAGTTCTACAAACCCATCTCTTTATTTGTTGTTTTTCATCGATTGAATAGGTTTATTTTTGATAAAACTAGGGGTTTTGATGGTTACGGTATTGGGTTCGGCTCAAAATTGAGTTGAACTTTTAGCCGAACTGTTCTTCATAACAACTTCCTAAAACTGCATATGAACAGTTCGGCTTGAAATTTCATCTGAGTTTTAAGCCGAATCTAGTGACAGATAGGGGCGAAGATGGGGCGTATTCGATAATACTTATTTTAAGCCGAACAACCCACTGTTTTTATCTATTGGCTGATCTCGGTTGGTTCGGCTTGAAATAATTTTGAATTACAAGCCGAACACCTCACTGTGTTGGAGAATCAAATGACAGTTGTTGGGTTCGGCTTATTCGATAGTATTGAGTTTGAGCCGAACCATGTGCGTCTAGTTTATAGTGTATATGGAAAAGTCTAGGTTCGGCTGGTTATGATATTTCCATTATAAGCCGAACTATTCACTGTACCACAAAGAAAAATTAATGGTTAGGTTCGGCTATTACGATATTCACAATATGTGCCGAACATATAACAAAATAATGGTTCGGCGGCTAACCATAACACTTGCAGCTAGCCGAACTGTTCATCATTTGTCAATAACCAGGTGGGTTCGACTGATAAATTTAAGCCGAACATATTCCTGGTTCGCCGAACCATAGTGAAAAAATACAAACTTTTGATGATTTCAAGCTACAAAAGCGAGATTAAACATAAGATAGAAGTTTTCCTCTGTATTAGAAGCATTGGGTTCCTTATATATGTATTCATCATTTGGATTTGGCTCATAAAAATCATCATCTTGAGTTTGAGTTTGAGTTTGAACAAATCATTCTCATAATCTAACAAATCAGCCATTTTCGGATCATTGTTGCAATTGATGTGTATTTTCCTAGGTTTTTTAGATGAGGATTGACCCTCCTAATCCATTGAATCAAAATACAAGCTTTTTTCTCACTTTCCCCTCTCCTTCTCCAAAAAAACCTAACTTTTTTTTCTTCCTCAAAAATTTTCATCTACACAAATTTATAACTAAATTATCTTAATCACTAATCATTAATATTAATCACTAATCAGGATTATTAATAACTAATCATTAGTATTAACACTAACACTAAAAGGGCATATTTGCCATTACTAAAAATATTTGGTTAAGGGGTTATTGATTTTACTATTTACAACCAGTTTTTGTTTTTATTCAGTATGCCCGGAATTTTTTACGTATGCCCTAAAACAGGGTTCTAAAATATTTCATGGCTTCACCTCCTTTAAAAGCATAAGCCCGGTTAACCTTTTAATAGCATACAGCCCAGCCACCTCATTTGCTAACCTTGCCATTTGGGTATCTTCTTCTTACAATATCAAAAATGTTGAGATAGTTGCGCAGTTTTTGAAAGAAAACACAGATCAATCCTATCAGCACGGTATGCGCCTTATTAAGGAATTAGCAAGTCAGCTCTCCATTCGTCTAGGGTTAATTACTAATTAGTGAGACTCATGGTGACAATCACGGCCCCTTCCTTAGTCTTTGGTCTATATATGTATGTTTGTTCAAATGGCCCATTTTTCAAGCATTACAAAGAATACAGCATTTCGAACATTTCCCCACCAACTCTCGCTCTAGGCACACTTTCTTGTCTAAGTTGTCATCACTTGCACGAAGAAACCATGAAGAATCACATGAGAGAATCAGTTTCACCAACTATTCTAAGCTCACTTACTAGCTTTTGACTACTTCATGGCCTCGACTGTGTCTTTATATTAACCACTCCCTTTGCACATTCATGGTTCACTTACTAGTAAAAGGGTATGCAAGAACCCTCTCACTGTAGTGCGCTTTTTTTTTTCGTTCACTTCAGTATTGCTTGGATTAGCTGGCTTAATATAGTGTACTTATTTGATTTGAATTCTGACAAGTCTGACTAATTTACCACATAAATCAAATCTAAGACTTGACTAAGTCGCGCAAAACAATTTGTTATGTGTAGATTAAGTGATTAACCATACGGAGTGGTCTGTTTCTATATAAGTGAGTCTGTGCTCACCTGTGAAGAGAGAAATGAAATTGAAGTTCACCTTTTAGCTTGAAATTTTGGGTAAACTAGAAAGAAGAAAAGGTCTTCAATTAGTTTCATACCATCTTTTGAGTTTTCCTAAATCTGCTTTGTTATTTTCTTTCAAAAGTTCATAGGTTTTTTTTCGTTACCTGTTTTTGAACTAGTGGCAAATTAACACAAATCTGTCTTGGATGGAGAAGAGGTTTGTATGGGACTGTGGTGGTGGAGACTACCGGGAATCAAGACAGCATTATGATATTTCCTCTCAAAACAATTGTAAGTTAATTAAACACGATACTATCAGTTCAATACACTCTTCTGAGGGATTCAAGAGTGATTTTTTTGTTTCTGAAGAAAAATTGATTAACTTCGCTTCTTTTGATCGATTTGAACTCTATAGGTGTCATGGGGACCTTTTATCTTTTGCATCAAATTGGTCCACTGTCCTTCATACTTCTTAGATTCCTCGGCAATATTAACTGTACCACGGATATGCTGGAGATGTTTACTAGCTTCTTCTGGTGTGTTTCTACGGATGATGGGAGTGTTGGGAGTACTATCTGGCGTATGCATCTTCAGCTTTTCGAGCCATGGTATATTCAATTCCATGAAGCCGAAGGACCCTTCCAGATTTACCAAGGTACATTAGAACTGTCTGTAACTTCATCCATGAAGTTGACTTACTGTTAGTTATCAGTCCTTTTCTGTAAATTTTCGCATTGGCATGATTCTTGATTAATAATTTGTGTGAGATTTGTATCACAGGATGGTATTGAGAGGCTATAAACGAAAGCAGTGTAGATTTAAGGGACTGTGGTAATGGTGCTGCCAAAAACGACGATGTAAAAGCTCATTTGTAGGGTCTGTAGTTAACATCTGCCATGTGCTGTGGGCAAGCCCCAGGAGATGAAAGAAAATTCTGATGCTCAAAATGGTACAGGAGGCACGGAGCCAGTTTGAGCATTAAGCCCTGGAAATAAATTGTAAATCAGTAAGTATGAAGATTACAGTTTAAATAAGAGAAAATTATCATAATGATTTTTCCTCTTAAAACAGTTGTAAGTTAAATTAATCGTAATACCGTATTCTCGTTTTTTTAGTAACATATGAACTATGTAACATTACGCTCAAGGGTACCAAATGTACATCCCATATCAAAAGTTGTTCCTACAAATGTAGAGAATAAGGGCCTCTGACAGCTTATAACAATCAGAACTTAAGTATTTTTAATGTACATTGGCGTATGGCCGGGGCATGGTTTACCACGAATTAAGATCCTGCCCCTTGATTCTTAGACTAAGCTCAACTACTTAAATTAGGAAAATGACTAATGCCCTAGAGTTCGTATTTCACCGCAGGACTCGATTATTTTTCAACATACATGGACACGAAAAGGATAGATCGAGTCCTGCACACACCAACCTTATCACTTTCCATAGAAACGGGTGGTGGGCATTGCCCAGTAGATTGATTTTGTGTGGATACTGCCGCATGTGAACCTCAGTATGTTTTTTTCCACTTTCACCTGTTTTAGTATATTTGAAATCTAAAAGACTGCAATGTAAAAGATACTTGACTGGTCTGAATGACCAACATTCTTCCAAGGTCGCATCATGTTAAGGACCCCTGCCTTGGACTGGCTGAGGTGTGTTATCCTGAGGGAACCTGACAACCATAAAGAACTGTCTTAACGGACATAAACGCCAGAATACCAAAGAATACAGATGATAGATCAAGACATAACTGGCCTCGATCTTGTAGACTGGGTTACAAATGGCTCTAATAACAAGCTAGACAAGCTTGTTATAATACCCAGTAAAACAAATTCATGAACAAGCAATTCAATCTCTTAAACTCTGACATAGTAAAAACAAGGAGAAAAAAAGATAGAAAAAAGAGGTCACTCAACCCTCCTTGCATTCCAAGTAGCAACGCTAAACATGTGCCGCAAGAGCCGAGTTAAAAGAGCAAATATGCCGACGTGTCTGAATTCCAAAGCTAAAGGTTCGATTTGTCATACATTTGCTCTATATTGGCGGTAGAACTGAACCCAAACACTTCGCATCCAGAAATTCTATAACCCTCCACTTAGAGACAACGAAGACGAGAGAAATTAGTTTCACTCAGGAATAGGTTGTAACAGAAGTGGAGAAGAAGAATGGTTGAACAATAGGACAGCTGCAATAAGAATGACTGTTTTCTTCCGCGCCAAAATGAATTATCAATTCCAGCTTAGTCAGAGGGACGTAAAACATCCCTTTCAGTTTTTCTGTCTCATTGTTCAATAGAAAACAACAAGGATTGATAAACTTAAAAAACTTTATCCCTTCTCCATGCAATTTCATTCCACCCATCCATATCTCCTGGTTCAGTAAGGACCCATAGCTTCTTAATCATGACGCACTGTTTTTTTCTCCACCTCTAATCATAGCAACATCTCAAAACCCTTATCTCCACCTTCTTCACTCCTACCTCTTTCTGCAAACCATTTTTTTTCACTTAAAATTTACCATAATATCTAGTTTCCTCCTTTCTTTAGCTTTGTTTGAAAATGGCAGGTGAGTATTCACGGAGGAGGAACTCAAATCCTAAGATTTTAGAAGAACTTGAATCATTAAGCCAAACTGTGTACCAATCTAATACTTCAACTAATAGAAGAACGAACTCTCTCGTTCTTCCTAGAGGTTCAATTCCTTCAGTGTCTTCAACTGATGTAATCGCGACTCCAAAAGATGAAGAGAAAATTGAAAAACCCCGTTCAAGGAGAATGTCGATGTCGCCATGGAGATCAAGACCCAAGCTAGATGAGGTAGAAAACGAGCAGACAGGTCGAGGAAAGGGGTCATCTCGTAAGCAGGATATTAAATTGGTGGATGAAAAGGCAGCAGCAGAAAAGAAAGGAATTTGGAACTGGAAACCAGTTCGGGCAATTTCACATATTGGAATGCAGAAAATGAGTTGTTTATTCTCTGTTGAAGTCGTTACTGTTCAGGATCTTCCAGCATCAATGAATGGGCTTCGCCTATCCGTCTGTGTGAGGAAGAAAGAAACCAAAGACGGAGCTGTTCAGACCATGCCAGCTAGGGTGTTGCATGGGGCAGCAGATTTTGAAGAAACACTTTTTGTAAGATGTCATGTTTATGGCAGTACTAGTGGGACTGGGAAAACTCTGAAATTCGAGCCACGTCCGTTCTTAATTTATGCATTTGCTGTGGATGCTGAGGAGCTTGACTTCGGAAGGAGCAGTGTGGATTTGAGTCTCCTGATTCAAGAATCCATGGAGAAGAATTTGGAAGGTACACGGGTTCGACAATGGGATACAAGTTTCGAACTATTAGGGAAGGCTAAAGGAGCAGAACTTGTTGTGAAGTTAGGGTTTCAGATCATGGAGAAAGATGGGGGTTTAGGTATTTACAGTCAAGCTGAGGGAGTGCAATCAGGTAGTGGAAGTAAGAATTCGTCCTCTCTTTTTGGTAGGAAGCAAACAAAAAACTCCTTCAGTATTCCCAGTCCAAAGATGTCGAGCAGAAAGGAAGACTCAACTCCTTCTAAGCCAGGAGCATCAACTGATTTTCATGGGATTGATGACTTCAATCTCGATGAGCCAGCTCCAGGTCCTTCAATTACATCATCCGTGCCAAAATCTGAAGATCAAGATACAAAGATAGTGCAAAAATCTGAAGCTCAAGATACAAAGATAGAAGACGTTGATCTTCCGGAAGAGCAAGATTCAAAATTAGAAGACCTTGACCTTCCGGACTTCGAAGTTGAAGATAAAGGTGTTGAGATTGAAGGGAAAGGTGATGCAGAAGGAGATAATGAAGATGGATCGGACGAAAATAAGTCTGTTTCGGATGAATATAAGTCTGTCACAAGTGAGATTGTTAAGGAGGTCGTACATGATCAAGCCCATCTGACGAGATTAACCGAGCTCGATTCAATTGCTCAACAGATCAAAGCTCTTGAATCTATGATGGCAGATGAAAATTCTGTTAAAGCAGACGAAGAAACTGGATCACAAAAGTTAGATGCAGATGAGGAAACAATAACAATGGAATTTCTTCACTTGCTTGAAGAAGAAGGAAATGATGAGCTCCAACTCAGCCACCAAGAAATGTTAACTATGAAAGCAGAATCAACTGAAGAAGCTTCAGTGAACGAATCCGAGGTCTATTTGTCAGATTTGGGTAAGGGTTTGGGCTGCATAGTCCAAACAAGGGATGGAGGCTACTTAGCATCCATGAATCCTTTCGACCATGAAGTAACAAAAAAGGAAACTCCAAAACTTGCAATGCAGATGTCAAAGCCCATGGTTCTTCCATCACAGAAATCTTTGAGTGGGTTTGAGGTATTTCAAAGAATGGCAGCCATTGGACTTGAAGAGCTGAGCTCAGAAATCTTATCCAGCATGCCCATCGATGAAGTGATGGGGAAAACAGCAGAACAGATAGCTTTCGAAGGAATTGCTTATGCAATTATCCAGGGAAGGAACAAAGAAGGGGCTAGTTCTAGTGCAGCTCGTACAATCTCCACAGTTAAGAACATGGCAACTGCAATGAGTATAGGCAGGAAAGATAGGATTTCGACTGGTATTTGGAACGTCAGCGGAGACCCAGTAACGATGGATGAGATTCTCGCTTTCTCGATGCAAAAGATTGAGGCTATGGCAGTTGAGGCGCTGAAGCTTCAGGCAGAGATGGCAGAAGAAGATGCCCCCTTTGAAGTTTCACCACAAGCTGGAAAGACGGGTACTTCGGGTGGGAAAGATCCTAACCGTCCATTAGCCTCTGCAATACCACTTGATAACTTGTTGGAAAGTGGGGATTTGTCCATCATTGAAGGTGAAACTGGGATTCCGGAAAATGTCATAATCTCCGTTGTTGTTCAGTTGAGAGACCCACTGAGAAGGTATGAAGCAGTAGGAGGTCCACTAATAGTTCTGGTCCAGGCTAGCCGTGACGATTCAACAACAGTTAAAGATGAGGAGCGGTTCAAAGTGGGAAGTTTGCACGTTGGAGGTTTGAAGATGAGCACGAGAGGAAAGAGTCGGGCATGGGATGCTGAGAAGCAGCGTCTAACTGCAATGCAGTGGTTGGTGGCATATGGTTTAGCGAAGGCAGGAAAGAAAGGGAAACAAATGAGGCCAAAAGGACAGGATTCGTTGTGGAGTATCTCGTCACGTATAATGGCAGATATGTGGCTCAAGTCGATGAGAAATCCAGACATAAAGAATCTCACGCTGCAATAGATGTAAGTAAACCTAAACCTATTTTTTTTACAGAACATGTACATGAATGGCAAGTTTTCATGGGGATTATATTATTATTTGATTATTTGAACAATTTCCTATCAGACTTAATAATGAAATAAATGAATAAGTTTTATTGTGATATATAATTGCAATCAACTCGTCCGTAAGATATTGCTTAACTTCCATAGATATATACTGTTTAAGAACAAACAACATTTCATCAAATTGGCCGCTAAACTAGTTATTTTCTTATAGTCATAGTTGATCATACAAGAAACTGTGCCTATCATTTGTAAGTCCACATGTAACACAGCATAAAGTTATAATTTCGTCAGAAGGGTGCTGAAAGTTTAACAAATAATAAAGAAGAAAGTCAGTTTAGAATGTTTCTAGCTACCTGGTATGTACCAGCAATCCCCACAAGAACAAGATCCAAGTCTGCAATGACTTGCATCCCTAACGGCCCATCCTCTAACAGTAATAAGGGATATCAACTTATGACAACCAGAGAAAACACTAAGGTTCTTCATAACATGGATCGGCATCCAAGGATGTAAAATCATCAACCCAGTGCACCCCAATCTCAAACATTTTGATAGTTTCTTCAGCATTCCCCATTTTGAAAAGGTCACTTATAGAACTCCAGAAAAACTTTGTGAGTCATTTCATCGAACACTTGGCAAGCACTCTCTACCGTACCATAATCTGATAACCCTATAAATCATTGGGTTCCAACTAAATATTGAATGTTGTAATTACGGAATTTACATTCCCATCATCAACTTCTTCTTGTGGTAATCACCTATTCTGCAGGATCAGCCCTTAGATGGTTAAACCTATTTCATCTTTACTAACACCAGTCCAACACCCAACTCCTGTTTAAGTTGCTGTAGGCTAGGTAATAACATTAACCGCGTGTTTCTCGCTCAACTATCCGAGCCTACAAAAAATAAAAATTCCTCTACAATTGTGTAAGCACAGCACTGGAAGGGCAGTTTTAGTTTTAGTCTTCGGAACTGTAGTAATAAAACACCAAGGTGGAGTATAAAAACTCTGCTGGGATTCATTAAAACTGCATATTAAATAAAAAAGGTTAATTGGTGTTTGATACTTGTATTTTGTCTATTTTAGTGTTTGGTCTAACTTTTGTCCAACTTAGGGATTGGTACTTGGACCTCACGTTGACTTTCATTGACTCAGTTAACTAGATATCTAGTTAACTGACCCGAATAAATTCATGTATTTATCTCAGCCGTTGAACTTTAGTATATGCATGGACGGGTAAGAAAGATTCAAGACCCTACGAAGTCACGTGACTTCTCAAAGTTTATCTAACGGCCACAAAATATAAAATCATAAATGAAACCCTATAGTCTCTTCTTCCACTTTCATTTTATGCTTTCCATGTTCTACTTTTGCGCCTCCATGAATACTTCCCATGAGAACCTCCATTGATGAATTCCAGTGGTGTGCACCTAATTTTTCATTTCAAGCCACATTCAACCTAGAATATCATGCAGGGTATAATAATCCTAGAGCTATTTTCTGTACTTTATTACGCCACATTCACTTCATGTTTTCACGAAAAAACAGAAATTTCTTATCGCCTCTCTTATCTGCTACCGCCGTCTTCATTCTCTAGAATCTCCACTGTATTTTATTTTATTTTTTGTTAAAACCATCAGATAAACTTATCAGGTATTGCTTCGCTTCAATTTTGGTTCCAATAAGGGTTCAATTAGGGGTTTCAGTTGAGATTTTATTAGGGTTTCAATTGGAACTTTTGATGACATGATATAGTTTGATTTGTTGTTCTTCAGCTAAAATGTCGACGGCAGAAGCATTTTCTTGATTTAATTGTTCGTAAAGGAAAGATTAGTGATACCTTTTTTTAGGATGGGTTAATTGAAAAGGAATTGGAGACTAAACGAACAAATTTGTCAAAATCAATCACGGTGGTCGGGTGGTGATTCTGACTTTCTGGTGTTAGATCGAACAAAAATGGGGAAAGGAGATAAAAAAAAAGGGGCGCAAATATCTTTTAAGTAAATGTGTAACAAATGAAGGGTAAAATAGTAAATGTAAAATAGGATAAATAATAAAAATTACTCCCTCCATCCCTTTTATAAAGGCGGAGAACTAGAAATGTCGTGGAATAAGGAAGTTTTTGGTTTTCATAGAATTTCTCTTACTTTCCTAATTTCCCCTCATTTATCTCAATACAAATATTATTATATTACTAGATTTATAAATCTCTACCTCACATTAAACTAAATTGTATGATAACCATGCATCATAAATAGGTATAAAGGAGAAAAACAACCTTCTAGAACTCCGCTTATTTAATGGGACTATAAAATTTGCAAACTCCGCCTTTATAATAGGGACGGAGGGAGTAATTAAAATTAGACTTAACTGGGTCAATGCTGTCAACAAAAGTCAACGTCGACAAAAGTTAGACCAAACACTAAAGTTGGACAAAATGCAAGTATCAAACACCAATTAACCCTAAACAAAATTGATACAAAAACCCCAAATTTTTAAAATTTGATACAAAAACCACAAAACAAAATTAATTTCATCAAATTTTTGCCTATTTTTTATCATGAAACTAAAGATTTTAATGATGAAACCAAAATTTGGTGGTACTGTATCTGGCTAGTGGTGGTGTTGGTTGGTGGTGGTGCTTTTTATGGTGATGATAGTGCAAGTATTTGTTGGTGGATGTGGTGTTGGTTGCTAGTAGTGGTAGTTAGTGGTGGCAAAAACACCTTTGGGGGTTTTTGTGTTACTTTTGTTATTTGAGGTTTTTGTATTACTTTTGTGGATGGATAGTAACACCTTTGGGGTTATAACTCACGGCCGGTTTAGTTTTAGCTTTTTAATTTTTATTATTATTTTATTTTGACAAGCAAAGGGCAAATTAAATTAAGAAATGACACTCATCAAAAGGACGAGTGTTAAAGAAAATACAAATATTAGTTGTTACTCACAAGAGCAACCCAATTACATATGAGAGTACTCGAAGAAAATCCATCAAAAATCTTAGAATTCCTAGCCCAATTAAATAACGTACATTTGACAAAAAATAATAAACCATAAAGCCTTCCATTGTGTTCATTCCACATTGTCTACCAAATTGCGAAAGGTAATAGTCCCCAAATCTTCTTAATCATCTTCTTGCTTTTTTTAGCAGACCATTCTCAGAATTTGGAACTAACAGACTCTGCAAAAACCCATTTTATACCGAAGCTATCTAGAAAGTAGTGCCAAATTTTCAGTGTTTCTTTACATTGAATGAACAAATGGTGATTAGTTTCTGGAGCAGAAGCACATAGCAGGCAAAGACTAGAGTTTACCTTAACAGCTTTACTCAAATAACCAAAAGTTGCCCACTTTGCAGCGATTAGGGTAATGGGGTGAATCCCATATGGTTTGCCAAGCTAGGTGGATGAAATACAACTCTCCACTATTGTAAAAATAACTAAAAGACAAAACTTTTGATGCGTAACAATATGTTAATTGCGCGACATATGTTGTGTCATTGAGCGACATCGTCGTCCTCATATCGGAGAGGTTGTGGTATTATTATTATTATTATTATTAGATACCCAAAATTACGAGATAATTTTCATGGATTGAAGTAGATATCAGAGCTTAACTAGTTTGAATAAGGGAGTTCTACCAAGGCCTACCAACACCACAAGTTGGCAATACAAAGACAATGAACAAGAGAGCTTGACCAAGGCCTACTAATACCACAAGTTGTTAATGTAAAGAGACAGGGAAGACTAGCTCGAGGAAGGTAGAAAGATGATTAAGGCTCAACAACAGCGAGAGTTACTGTCAAGAAGAAGGAGTTGCATGGCAACAAGCCTTGTTGCTGCGGAGGATGTTGCTTCCTTGTGAAGGATCGATGCTGACGCAGCGGAAGATGCTGCGGTCGCAGAGAATGAGATGGCGCGACAGCTTGGTGTTATTGCCACGTAGAGGAGATGGCATGACATCAAGGTGTTGTTGGCGCGTGAAGAAAATGGTGTAGCAGTTAGGGGTGTTGGCGTACGAAGGAGATCGCGCGGTAGCTAGGGGGCTTGGCGTGGAAAGTTGTAGATGCAGGGGAAAGCACACTAGCAAATGTTAATTGCATAAAAAAAGATGAAGGGATAAGCTTAGTGGAAAATAGCCGTGAGAGTTTGGAGAGGAACTTCCCTTTGAACTAATAAGAGAGTGCCTAAAACAAGTGGGCCCCGGAAAGAGTCATCTTATGCTGACGAATGGGCGCCTCAATGAGATAGAAGTCGTTTAGTGACACGCGTACGGATCAGACGTACAAATTTAAGGGAGGAGTCAAGAAAATAACGTGTATGTCATTAGTGGACTGACTATTACTGTAAATATGTTTGTATAAACTGACAGAAGAGGAGGTCATATTTAGTGTGGAATTTTATGTACTCCTTTCTGGATTAAAGTCTGTACCCATTTGTAGTCGTATTTTCATTTGGCGGCTTCATCGGCCTCTTATCTCTCAGAAATGGGAATAGACCCCGCGGAAGCAATAGAGATTAAACACGGATTTACACAATACCTTATCGAGGAGACATCGTTCAACCAAACAACCCCTGGTGGGGTAATACCACCACTGAACCTCGGGCGGTTTACACCAACATTTGGATATAGAACAAGCACTAATAGAGTTACAAGAATCAGACAGTTGCTACCAAGCCTTGGTGGCACGAATAATGCAATCCATATCATAAATAGACAGTCGCTGCCAAGCCTTGTTGGCGCGCATAATGCAATTTTAAACCATAAACAAGTGATGTGGGTTCGTCTAGCGTTGATGGTGGTCAAGGAAATAGAAGAATTTAACACAAAGAACTGTATTATGTTATGACTTTAAAGACTTCTCTTAGGGATTTATGAAGCCCGGTCATACTATCTTTTTACCTGATAATTCTTGTATTTGGATCGTGTTCTACTGGTTCACGTACTTTGGATCAGGAACAAGATAGATATAAATCACAAAGTTCTCTTCGTCTCAGACTTTGTGATTCCTCAAGATAGATATCTAAGATTTGTTTGGATTGTTCTTGAGACGTGTTTAGTGATTTAGGATTCTCTTTGATAAGAGTGTAAGTGTTCCAAATACGAGATGTCTTCTAGACTTGTCTACTGCAAATAGATGTAGCGAAGCTGGACTGCCATGCCGAGACTATTATGAAAAAAGGAAATAGAGTTGTTGTCATACTTATGAAAGTTAGAGCCATAATTATCTATTCATCACTCGATGACTGATAGAAGAGAGTGCATTGATAAAAAGAATTTTGGTATGTGACTGCCGGATAGCCTGGATGCCTAACCGAATAGTCAGGGAACTTAATGTAGATACCCAAAATTACGAAAAGGATATAACTGGAATCTTACTCCGAAAAATATTTACCAAGGATCGAAGAAGACACCAAGTCAAGCTTAACTAGTCTCAACAAGGTAAATTGACAAATGCCAACCAATGTTGCAAGTTGGAAATGCAAAGACAATGAGAAAGGGAGCTTGACCAAGGCATACTAATGCCATAAGTTGGTAATACAAAAAGACAAGGAAGAATAGCTCGCAGAAAGAATAAAAATGATTAAGGCTCAACAACAATGAGAGATGCTAGAGCAGAGAAGGAGTTACGTGGTAAAAATCCTTGTATCCGCGGAGGACGCTTCTCCCGCATGATACTGATGGCACACATGCAGCTGCGGTCGCGGAGAAGGAGATGGCGCGGCAACTTGGTGTTGTTTCGGTGTAGATGAGATAACGCCATATCTTAGTGTTGTTTCCGCGTTGAGGAGATGGTGCGGCAACTAGGTACTGTTGGCGCGTGAATTACATAGTATGGCAGGAAGGTGTTGTTGGTGCATGATCGGGACGGTGCGGCAGCTAGGAGTGTTGGTAAATGAAGAATATGCCGCAGTATCTAGGGGTATTAACGTGGAAAGTTAGTGATATAAAGGAAGGTACACTGGCGGATGTCAATTGCATAAAAAGTAGATGAAGGAATAAGCTTATGGAGATAACCGTGAGAGTTTAGAGGGGACTTCTTTTGAACTAATTAGGGAGTGCCTAAAAGAAGTGGGCCCCAAATATATTCATCCCATATCTGGCGAATGGGCGCCTCAAGGAGATACAAGTCATCTAGTGATACGCGTACGGATCAGATGTACAAATTTGAGAGAGGAATCAAGAAAATACATGTGTCATCAGTGAAATGACTATTACTATAAATATGTTTGTAAAAATAGACAGAGGAATGATGTGGTTTTATGTTGTTGTAAAAAGTGATAAGTAGAGTTCGTTCAACTCGGGCTTGTGAAGGATTTTTTAGAATTAAATAAAATTGTTTCAATAATAATAAGAAAATACCGAGACTCTGGATTCCACCATTGACCAATTAATTGATAAACTCTAATCAATATTCATGCAATATTCTTCTTTAAAGTGATTCTAATATTTTCCTCTAATAGATTTTTGAAGTAGTAGTTGTAATCACAAAGCATGAAACATCAAAAGTTTTAAAACCTAGCATGTTCCATCAAAACAACTCACAACTACTCAATAAAAATCAATTTTTATTTTAAGTTCTATGCAAATAATCATGTAAAATAATTGCAATAAATAATTAAAATAGAACTATACCACTTTTCATGGAACAATGGCTTCCTCCGTCGCCTCGGCTAAGGGGTTTAGCTCCTCATATTAATCGTGTTCTCAAAATACATGTATATGGCTAAAAAATTGATTACAAGAGAGAAAAGGGTATACTGTAGTCGCTGAAAGTCTAATACAGCGGACGGAATCGTTGCTGAAGAGCTTTGGTGACTGCAGGATGATGCGACCGTAACTCGTTGTCACTGAAAATAAGTCTGCCTCTGCAACCTTCTTTTTCCGCTGTTCTGTGTTCTTCGTCTTCTCCGGCAACAGCAGCAGCAGCAGAACCCGATCTTCTTCTAATGATTTTTCTGGCTTCTCTAAGGCTCTAAACTTTCCCCTAAGGTCTTGGTTACCTTCCTAAGACTCGTCCCAACCTTTTTATACACCACAGGCTCTCTAAATCCGTCCAAAAAATCTCTTTTTTTCCTCCACAGCAAATCACGATAATTCCTTTTTCTTATCACTTGCACGTCTTCTCAATCAAACCAAGCTGTCCAAACTCTTCCTATGATAGAAACAAATCTCTAAGAAGAGTTTCCTTCCTCTTCTTCACGTAAGTTTCCATAAATAATCCAAAAAACTTGCCCAAAATAAACCGTGATATTTTTAACCTTTTTCTCGCCTCCAATTCGAGTTCTAGCCACTTTGGATCCATTCCAACACCCTTACCTCGCCTGTTAGGTCCATAGGAACGAACCCAATCAAATTCAGCCCTTTAATCTCCCTAAAAATCGATCAACAATCCGACCCAAAATCAGTCTGTTTTCTGAAAATTTTCCCGCCAATTTTCTGTTTTTGAAAATGTGAAGAAATGTGACCTCCCCCTATCCAGTCCCGGTCTGTGCTTAGCAGCTGCTTGGAAATGGGTTACCCCTTATTCAAAATGAGAGTCCGAATAGCAAATGTCCTCCCAGGAGCCTTTAACAACTTTTCGAGCCAATTTTGCCGCAAAAGCCTATTTTTCCAAAAACACCTACAAGGGATAAAATACCAAAATTAGTACAAAAATGGGTACTAACACTATACATAAAAGAGATGAAAATAGACACATAAATGCGTCTATCAAATACCCCCAAACTTATTATTTGCTAGTCCCGAGCAAATTAAAACTACAAAATAAAATCCTAACTCACTGTCGCAGGCATCGTCGGTTGCACTTAGCATGTGCAACAAGCCTTTAAACCCCTAGGTGGCCCTAGTGGCCGAGTTATAGTCTCGGGAGGGTTTACTAGAGGTGTACCCACAAAACCTTTACTCCAGACCCTAGCTATCTACACAGAACCTTGGAATGCACTAAAGAACCTCCTTGGTTGGCATACTTATTGATTACGGGAGGAAGTACCCTGATGCGAAATTCCAATTGTTGTATACAAGTTTGCACTCGAGTATACTAAAATTCATATATAAGTGACAGAGCTCTACTAAGATAGTTGCACTATGGACATCAATATCCAGAGTCAACAAATCACATGGAAAGATTAAGAGATGGATATAGAAAAACATAGCTGGTTTTGATGTTGACTAGGTGAACGGTGTTTTCTCATATCTGTCTGAAGGCCTCAACCAAGATGAACCTATCCTAATGGACTGAGATACCAGTCTGACTAATATCAACACAACTGGCATATATAAGGGAACCAGTGGTCGATAATCCTAATTCTAGATCAACTCGTCTGGCATATACAAGGGAACCAGCGGTCGATTTATTGAACACACATTTATTTTTTATTTTTTAATTTTTTAGAACTAACGACATGATTATATCTTGTGGATCCAAGCGCATGCTTCATGTCAGCAGACTACATGGTAATTCCCTTGGATCCTGCATTCCACGCTTGTTTAGGCGACGGAGACAGGGAGAACACACACATATTGCTATCCAAGTGTTATTTATTCCGATTGGTCTAATTGGTCTGGTCTT
>JAJJMB010002379.1:474522-487756 GCA_023531105.1 Papaver atlanticum | reverse complement strand
TTTTTTTTTTTTTTTTTTTTTTTTTTTTTTTTATGGTATCTCAATCACTCTATTTCACTCTAGTATTGGTAACAACTTGAATCGTGAGCCCCACCTAATCACTTAGAGAAACATATTTTTAAAAGAAAATAAAATAAAAATAGAAATGAAAAGGACTCAACGAGATATGGAGAAACTATCATGTTATTTCTAACACCTGAGCTCTGTGCTTTTATGAATAGATTCTTATAGATGTTTCCATCTAATCAGATTGGTTCCTCAACTCCTAAACCAAAATGCTTCCATCCACTTAGATTGGTAAGTGCCATCTTTAATAGGCATAAATTTCTAGGCTATGGAGTTTATAATGCAACTAAAAAGTTTCTCCTATACCCCCAAACTTAAATCTAACATTGTCCTCAATGTTCTAAAGATAAAATTAAAAGCATGAACAAGGAGAAACTGTTACCATTTGAAGAAAAAGAGTTAAGGAAAGATATTACCGTGTTGCATGAACCATGGGTTACCTCCCAAGAAGTTCTAAGTTTAAAGTCTTTAGCCAAACATCAAGTACCATGAAATGGCTAATTACCTTTCAAATCATATATCAGTAGTCGAAATAACTGTGGGTCATCAGAACCAAATAGCACTGCCACTAATATGAGACAACTGCACAGGATTAGAAAAATTAACAGATGGAGCACAACCTGATCTAAACTCTCTTTCAAGACAACTGGGTTTATCTGTGACACCCTCTTAGGCTTCATGTGAGTGTTTTGACAAACATATTTTTCCGAACTATGAGTTCCCACTTCCCGGACGGTATCAAGAGGATCAGGTTGTGGAGTCGGGACAGATTCAAGTAATATCTCAGGCACACTAGACTCGAGTCCCAAGTTAGGGACTTCTAATAAAGATACTTGACCATCACTACCCCAAAAATTAGGGTAGTCAGTATTCTCAGACAAACCTCTAATTATTGCTTGAATTTCCGG
The DNA here is from genome assembly GCA_023531105.1 of Papaver atlanticum. Taxonomy (NCBI): domain Eukaryota; kingdom Viridiplantae; phylum Streptophyta; class Magnoliopsida; order Ranunculales; family Papaveraceae; genus Papaver; species Papaver atlanticum. Next base: position 486,782 of record JAJJMB010002379.1, on the reverse strand, counting down.
ATCCTCAGAGTCTATAAAATAATCAAGAGCTTCTTCCAGTTCTCTACCCCCAAATTTAGAGTCATCATTACTCACAGAAAGACCTAACACTAGTGACTGAATTTATGGGTCTGTAGAGTCCTTAAAATATTCGAGAGCTTCTTCTAGTTCTAAAGTTTGGTCATCTATCTTACCTAAGATAATTGTCTCATCGAATTCATCTAAAGAATCACCAAACAAAGTGTCGTCCCAATTATCCTGAACTAGATCCTGAACCAAAGTACTAATCATATTCACTTCCTCTAAATCATCAGAAGGTTGTCTAGTAACATTAAAGACATTTAGTTCAGTGGTCATATTACCAAAGGATATGTTCATAAGTCCGGTCTTACAGTTGATAACGGCATTAGACGTGGCTAAAAATGGGTGACCTAAAATCACCGGTATTTGATTCTCTGGGTCAGGGACAGGTTGTGTATCTAGAACTATAAAATCCACAGGATAAATAAACTTATCGACCTCAATAAGAACATCTTCTATCACACCACGCGGAATTTTAACAGACCTATCATCTAACTGCAGTGTTATCTTGGTGGGTTTCAATTCACCAAGTCCCAGTTGTAAGTACACATGGTACGGAAGTAAGTTCACACTAGCTCCTAAGTCAAGTAAAGTTTTTTCTACCCTGTGTTTTCCTATCGTGCAAGCAATGGTAGGGGCACCTGGGTCTTTATACTTAGGAGTTGTGGTGTTCTGAATGATCGAACTTACATGACAGGCTAAAAAGGCTTTTTTAGGGACACTAAGCTTTCGCTTTCGCGTACACATATCCTTGAGGAACTTGGCATAAGCCGGAAGTTGCCTAATTGCTTCTAGTAACGGAAGGTTTATGGTAACTTTCTTAAAAACCTCCATAATGTCATTAAAGTTGGATTCATTCTTTGTTGGTACTAGTAGCTGTGGAAATGGGGCTCTAGGTAGAAAATCAGACCTCCCAGGGGCCGAATTTACATAATCAGAAACTTTATCGGTCTCATCAGCTATGGGTGGTCCTGAGGGTTGAACTACAGTAGGTTCACTATCGGGCATGGTTACCTTGTTGTCTATAATTCTACCACTCCTAAGGGTTCAAATAGCATTCAACTGTTTTATATTTACTTCATGAACTCCTCTAGGGTTGGGTTGTGTTTGACTAGGAAACCTACCTTTTTCTCTCAAAGACTCATTTATCAAACTAATCTGGGTTCTCAACTCGGAAATAGCCTGACTATTTTCTTGTCCTATCTTGTTACTAACTTGTAGACTTTGTTCTACTGATTGCTGAAGTTTTGCAGTTTGCTGAGTTAACAACACGACGGACTCCTCTAGGCTTAGGATTCTCTTATCCGACTGATTCTGAAATTGAGCTGGCCTTGAAGGATTCTTAGCATAACTAAAATCTGGGGGAGCATTAAAGTTACTAAACTGACCTTGATTTTGGCCCTTAGACCATGAAAAGTTCGGATGGTTTCTCCACCCAGGATTATAGGTTTCTGAATATGGGTCAAATTTCTGACGATTATCGAATCTAGTGTTATTATAAAGAGCATTGGCTTGCTCTGCATTATTCTAGCCTTCCCAAAAAGGCTCCAATATACCACTAGTGTGACCCATTTCTAAAGCTTCTAACCTTTTAGCTATCGCTGCAATCTTGGCATCTGATTCATAGCCTCCTTCTACCCTATTAACGTTTCCTCTATTAAAATAATTTTTTTCCGGGGTTCCCTACTATTTTCCCATTGTTGGGTCTTTTCAGCGGCTTCATTCAAAAATGCCATTGCCGCATCAACAGTTTGGTTCTCAAACCCACCTGTACACAAAGCTTCAACCGTGGATATTGTGGGATAATCTAAACCCTCATAAAGGATCTGAACTATCCTAACCTTTTCTAAACCATGGTGAGGACATTGTGTTAACAAATCATTGAACCTTTCCAAATACCTATACAAAGATTCTCCCTCTTGTTGTGAGAATGTGCAGATTTGCGTCCTAATAGACGATGTCTTATGCCTAGGGAAAAACTTATTGAAAAAGGAAGATGTAAGTTGTTCATATGTTTCGATTGACTCAGAAGTCAAACTATACAGCCACGATTTGGCTTTATCTTTCAGGGAAAAGGGAAATAACCTAAGTTTCAAAGCATCATCATTTAAGCCTCTAATTCTTAGGGTACTGCAAATTTCTTCAAAATCCCTAACATGGAAATAAGGGTTTTCATTTTCTTTCCCTAAAAAGATTGGGAGCATCTGTATGGTCCCAGGTCTAAGCTCATAATTGGCTTCTGTGTCAGCTAACTTAATACACGAGGGACGAGTGGTCCTAGTCGGATTCAACAAAGCTTTCAAAGTAGCCATCTATGGAACTATCGGAGTATTAGGGATTCTCTCTTCAGGAGAATTTTCAACACAGGACTCTCCAAAAATTGGACTTTCTAGATTAAGGTAATCGAGACGCTTAGAACTGCTAGGTTTTTCTTTTACAAATCTACCTAGGGCGTCTCTTTTACGTTCAGGCATACACAAGATTTTCCTAAAATTGGAAGGATAAGCAATCACAAATCAAGGACCACTCAACCAAATCAACCCTATTAATTTCTAGCAAACAAAAAGCATGATGGCTCCACTTAGATTGTTTCTAGACCAGCTTCTACTCTTCCAAGAGGCAACTGGGTACAATTTTAGCAAACCTCGTAGGACTATCCGAATAAAGTAAGTCGAAGAGAAGTAGGAGAAGCTCAGAGGATCTTTGATACCCCTACCTCTTTGGCAACGCTTCCTTGGGTTACAAGGCGGCTCTAATCGACTTACAGTAATCTTCCTGAACTTTGAGTTAGGCTAACAAAATACCCAATACGATTCTTTTGAACGACTTTCCTACAAGCTCGTTACCCTATCGGTTTCGTTCTAGTAAATATTTTAAGCTTAGGTTCGCGTTCGGTATCGTTTTCCTAAGGCGGGCAAGAAGAGAACGGTGATGAAATCCGAACCCTTATCTTGTATGGCCAGGCCTTGCCCTTTACTAGAAAAGTAAATATCTGTATTCAGGTCCTCGGCAGATATGCACCTTAAGGAATACAGTAACTCGCTTACAGGGGATTCGCGATTGTTCAGAACCTTACCTCCCGTTCCAGACGGGGGATGAATCGGTTGTAGTCGACTCGGGCCACTGACTCCTGTGTCAGTGTACGAACCCAAGGTGCAGAGACAATATCGTAATTGTCCTCCTTCTCTGCAAACAGTTTTATAATTAAAGGATACCCATCCGTAGGGTATATAAAAATTAAAATTAAAAATAGTGTCCAATGTCCAAAAAGTCCAAAAAAAAATTTTACAAAATAATAAAATAATAAAGAAACCCTAATACAATTTTTTTTTTTCTAAAATAAAATAAAATAAACAAAACCCTAAAAAAATATTAAAAAAATAAAATAACTAAAATAAAATTGTCTTCTTTTCCGTTCTTTTCGCTTTAATCTTTTGCTCCAAGTCTTTACGAAATTACCAAATTCCTTGGCTCAATTTTTTTCTTTACGTTCCAAAACCTGTAGACAAAAGACAAATACCCAAAAACGTAAAATAGAACAAAAATAAATAAAAATAAAAATAAATCTAAAACCCTAAAAACAAGTCCGCGTCGGCGGCGCCAAAAATTGATGTGGTTTTATGTTGTTGTAAAAAGTGATAAGTAGAGTTCGTTCAACTCGGGTTTGTGAAGGATTTTTTAGAATTAAATAAAATTGTTTCAATAATAATAAGAAAATACCGAGACTCTGGATTCCACCATTGACCAATTAATTGATAACCTCTAATCAATATTCATGCAATATTCTTCTTTAAAGTGATTCTAATATTTGCCTCTAATAGATTTTTGAAGTAGTAGTTGTAATCACAAAGCATGAAACATCAAAAGTTTTAAAACCTAGCATGTTCCATCAAAACAACTCACAACTACTCAATAAAAATCAATTTTTCTTTTAAGTTCTATGCAAATAATCATGTAAAATAATTGCAAGAAATAATTAAAATAGAACTATACCACTTTTCATGGAACAATGGCTTCCTCCGTCGCCTCGGCTAAGGGGTTTAGCTCCTCATGTTAATCGTGTTCTCAAAATACATGTTTATGGCTAAAAAATTGATTACAAGAGAGAAAAGGGTATACTGTAGTCGCTGAAAGTCTAATACAGTGGACGGAATCGTTGCTGAAGAGCTTCGGTGACTGCAGGATGATGCGACCGTAACTCGTTGTCACTGAAAATAAGTCTGCCTCTGCAACTTTCTTTTTCCGTTGTTCCGTGTTCTTCGTCTTCTCCGGCAACAGCAGCAGCAGCAGAACCCGATCTTCTTCTAATGATTTTTCTGGCTTCTCTAAGGCTCTAAACTTTCCCCTAAGGTCTTGGTTACCTTCCTAAGACTCGTCCCAACCTTTTTATACACCACAGGCTCTCTAAATTCGTCCAAAAAATCTCTTTTTTTCCTCCACAGCAAATCACGATAATTCCTTTTTCTCATCACTTGCACGTCTTCTCAATCAATCCAAGCTGTCCAAACTCTTCCTGTGATAGAAACAAATCTCTAAGAAGAGTTTCCTTCCTCTTCTTCACATAAGTTTCCATAAATAATCCAAAAAACTTGCCCAAAATAAACCGTGATATTTTTAACCTTTTTCTCGCCTCCAATTCGAGTTCTAGCCACTTTGGATCCATTCCAACACCCTTACCTCGCCTGTTAGGTCCATAGGAACGAACCCAATCAAATTCAGCCCTTTAATCTCCCTAAAAATCGATCAACAATCCGACCCAAAATCCATCTGTTTTCTGAAAATTTTCCCGCCAATTTTCTGTCTTTGAAAATGTGAAGAAATGTGACCTCCCCCTATCCATTCCCGGTCTGTGCTTAGCAGCTGCTTGGAAATGGGTTACCCCTTATCCAAAATGAGAGTCCGAATAGCAAATGTCCTCCCAGGAGCCTTTAACAACTTTTCGAGCCAATTTTGCCGCAAAAGCCTATTTTTCCAAAAACACCTACAAGGGATAAAATACCAAAATTAGTACAAAAATGGGTACTAACACTATACATAAAAGAGATGAAAATAGACACATAAATGCGTCTATCAAGGAACTCTTTGTAGTGTGGAATTTTGTATACTACTTTTTGGATCATAGTTTGTACCCTTTTTATATTTTCACTGTTTTCATTGATCATCCAATTGTATATATACCTTATCAAATTCATTTTTCCATAACATACGTTGTTGATCATTCATTGTTGAATAGCTCATGGAAAGAATTTTGTTCTTGTTATAATCAAAGTAACAGTTAACATGTGAAAAACGACTTTTTTGATTCCTTTCGTGGTATCATAAGTTCAAGAAACAATTACTTACAAAACACACCTTCCGTGGTATCATAAGTTCAAGAAACAGTTACTTACAAAACACAAGTAGGAAACTACTAGAAAATTCTATATTAGAATACATCCACCAGTTCAAATACACTAAGGTTTGTCACATTTCGACAATTCTTATAAGTTGTATAATAAAAAAAAATTATCACGCAAAATTTATGGATGTTGGGTGATCTATATTAAACTAAATTTGAAACTTTACCTCGATAAGACTTGATAGTCGGGTTGTTATGGCGTGGCTCTTGCCATGGCGATTAAAGGAGTTCTATCAATTTTGTTTATGTTCAAATTCTTAATGATGCCCTAGGATGGGACATGTGATATAAGTTCTACCACAACGAGTGAAGGAGTAGATTCTTTTACCAATTGTATTTATGCTTAAACTTTTGGTATCGCCTTATGGTTATTTGTGGATTTTTGATACTTAGGCTATGAAAGATCTAACCCCTCCTCTACCCCACCCAACAACAAAGAAAATGTGTGTTTTTAATGATTAGGAATGGTCTATTAAATTTGAGGTATTCATATTACTTGCCTTACCAAATAAATAAAAATATGAAGGAACAAAAATCAAGGAAAGAAACACGTTTTATGAGGAACTGTTGTTTTACTCAAATATTTTAATTAGCCAAAGCATCATGGAATTTAAAGGCCTAATTTGAGAAATGGAGTTGTAATTGGAGTTGTTAATTGATCGTCATTCTTTATTAATGTAAGGTGCAGGGTTCAACTATTGGCGTGAGATTATATTATTTTGGTATAAGTCCTTAATACTACTAGTCAGAAACTACTGATGTCACTGTAGTATAACGGTAATGATATCAATGACCTGATTTCGAAATTCATTAGCATTTGTCAGCCCCAAATGTTCTTTATCAATCAAATAAACAGAAATACAATTAGTACGAAGCATGTGCTACACAGAATGTAAGTGGTTCAATTCTTTATCGATAATTTTTTATTTATTTGAAACCCATGTTACACAAAGGATAAGTGGTTCAATAATTATTGGGTTAAATTATTGAGTGACAAAACTAATACAATGACAAAATATAATATTTTAGAATATCGTCGCATATATATATATATATATATATATTTAACTTAGAGGTCCAATGATTATTATCTGAACCTACTGTTATGCCACGTAGGAACCATGCATACTTTTATTAAAAATATTATCTCTAATTTATGAACGCAAGGACGTTGTGGCATTTTTTTGAATTACAACTTCTTGGAAAATAAACTAGATTTTCGGTTTTCTCGTAGATATAACCAACATAGTCTATGTAAACGCAATAAAATGAACTCATATCAATAAATAATCTTTCAGATTTCTGAAACTCGTCAATTTTACAATTTTCATTAAATAAAGATGTACGAAAGAAAGAAGAAAAAAAACGAACATTCAAAAACACAAAAAGAATAATCCACCTTGAACTCTTTTGTAAACAACTTTGGGGTTACAGGGTTAGTTAAGTCATCTCAGCTTAACATGATAGATAACAAATTTTGAATAAATTACCAATATAAATGCTTTTGATATTGTTTGTATCGTACTAAATACCAAATTAGTACCAACAATAATCTCGTTGGAAAAAGCGCAATTTTAATAATAACTTTAGGGTTGAAACCCGAGGTGGAAGTTCGGCCATGAATTAAGCAATTTATAGGACAATAAAAATACACATATATGTGTTTGTGGGTGAAAACTGATTCTGGTGAAAAGAGGGAAACGGGGTAGGGTGATGAGGAACAAGTCTAAACCCTAAACAAATGTATAGTATGGATGTACTTTAAACGTCGAGAGATCAATCTGTATGATTCTATCCTAAACGAAGAAATGGCCGTTCAAGTCTTGCTTCGGTCACAACAAAAGGAGAATGGTTGGTCTTAGGGAGAGAAGCTGAAAAGACGAAGGTACCCAAATATACCACAATCTTTAATTTATCCACCTATAAGTCCTCTTACCAAAAGTGATTGTCTATGGACAAAGTCGAGACAATACGACAAATCGGTATTCACACTTTGGGTGATTGTCTATGGATACGAGATCGAGACAATACAACAATCAAAGTGTGATTACTTGATAATAGGTTCGGACTTAACCAAACTCTATAGGATCACTATCAAGTAAAGCGGAGTTAACGTTTGTGTATTTTACTTCTAATTACAATAAATAATTATAATTGTGGAAATTGAAAAGTAAAGACACAGCAAGATTTTGTTAACGAGAAAACTACAAATGCAGAAAAATCCTGGGACCTAGTCCAGAATTGAAATACTCTCAGAATTAACCCGCTATACAAAATCTAAACCAACTTCGTATAGTTGAGACAAAGCAACTAACCCTAGTTCACTTAGTTTCTTCAGTATCCCTGCGCTTCCGATATTCAGTAAGTGCACGCACTGGAACAATTCCTTTGGATCGTATTTCAAACAGTAAAGGAACAACAAATCTGTTTGGGAACAACTCTATTGATTCTTTCCAGATAAAGATATCTCAAGTCATATGCAAAGGCTCTTCCATTTAAACTAATAAACTCCTTTTCCTGTTTAGATCAATCCAATCTTTATTACTTAAGTAATAAGATTCGGATTTGTAACGATCAAAATAGATCTCAAGAGAACTATTAGGTGTTACCGATATCACGCAACTAATCAATCGAATAAATCTGATTCTAGTTGGATCTCATCCGATCAAGGTTTGTTCTACACAAAGATATGAGAAACCAATAAGAAATCTTCTTCGGCTTCAAATCTTTTTTAATCTTCAATTAAACCTGCACAACACTACTTGAATCTCTTGTGATCAATCACGCACAGAACGGAGTCTGTTAACAACGGATTATCACAAGATATCTTTAGATCTACAAACAGTTCTAAAGATATCGTCGACACTTCGATCTAGTTTGAGTGAATCTTATATCAGAAGAGAAGATTCTCAAGAATAAACAAACTAGGTGCAATAAAAATTCAACAACCGTTAGTCAATCAAATCAATCGAAAACTAATAAACTGCAATTATCTAGTTTCCCACCAACGGTATTCGTAGAGATTTTTGATCCCACAGAAGTCTTTAAACGAGCGTTCGTAAGAGATTTCGCCTAATTAGGGTACTTTCCTCTCCGAATAAACGGCTCCACCAGCAAAAAGATAAATTTTTCTTGGCTCTTAGGACAGTTTGCTAGAAATGCAAACTTGGGTATATTTATAGACCAAGGATGTTTCGACACCAAGGAATTTCAAAAACCGAAAGTATTCTCAAGATATGCAATAAATTCCCATTCGGTTTTCATAACTCCAGGAGATGCTTTGTCCAATATTTTCCAAAATCTCTCAATAGAAAATCTCCAATTAGTAAATGCACATTACTAATTTTTATTCTCTAGAGATATGCATTTAATTGATGGTAATTAAAGCATATAAAACTAACAACCTTAATTAAAAGATTTTTAATTTATTTCGGACCGGGATCTCCTTGAGTAATTAAGGAATATCTTTGAACAATAAAAGATAAGAGTTATTGTTCGTGTTCGTGTTCAAAGTATGTTGACATCTTTTTTTTGTAAATCCTTTTTCATATTTACAATCTTGGAATCGATTATACCACACTTCCAAACAAGTTTAGAATTGGTTCATCTGTATTCCAAGACAACTATGTGATTGATCAAATATCAAATCACATTCATAGGTTAAATCGGTTCTACCAATCACTAGGATCGGTTATACCTCAATATGGAATACTTGTGATCGGTCACACAAGTTACCAGGACCGGTTACATCAGTTACCAGGATCGGTTACATCAATTACCAGGACCGGTTACCATATACTCATGGTATTGCTTGTGATCGGTCACACCAGTCACTAGGATCGTTTACACCAATTACTAGGACCGGTTACACCAATTACAAGGATCGATTACACAACTCTTTTGTGATCGGTCACACCAATTACTAAGATCGGTCACACCAATTACAAATATCGATCATACCATCTCAGGTGATTACTTAGGATCGGTTACACTAATTAATCAAAACTAGTCATACCAAATCATAAGTAAGGCATTGTGATTAGTTATACCAAGATACATAACAAGTTATGATCGGTTCTACCATCTCACACATATTGGTAATCCAAAGATATGCAATGAATAACAATACCAATAAGCCTAGCGATTTCCCTTTCGATTCATAAAACAAGTTCATGAATGTACTTCCTTTAAACAAATGTAAAACACTGTTTCCTAGGATGAAATCTTCACCTTTACTCATACACATAATCACAATAGCATTCATAAGATTATGTCGATGTCATATCTACGGAGTTCAAAAGATAAGCGTTATACTTCGTAGTCTCATTCCTAAATACTATGATCATATGATCATGTCTCACTACTAGAGTAAAATATTCATTCACAGCTTCGCAATTATGTTTTCAATATAGCACGACTTGAAAGATACGTTAGGAATGAAATATTTCAAGTCAATATTACTAACCTCAAGGGGGAGGATGATGTCAACGTTGTAGCTCGTTACTTCTTCATGTTCTTCAGGTCTTCGAGTAATACTTGTGCGTCTCATATTCCTAGACTTTCTAGTCTAACCTATACGAAGTTATCTCTAGTACATAATCAAATGACTCTTAGATGAGTTTTGATTCACTAAAATATGACAACCAAACTTGACATACCAACGCTTGGTGGGTTCAACCGAGCTATGCTCTAACAATCTCCCCCTTTGTCAATTTTAGTGACAAAACTCTTAATACATATGGATAAAAAAATTACAATAATTCATTATACATACGCTTGATTCCAAGTTTCAGTAGCACAATAACCTGCATATATTCAATCAATAAATGTCTTACATCTCAATAACAAAGCTTATACCCCCCCTAAAGGTAAGATAGGTAGATATTCAATCCGAATATCCTTGTTATTCCCCTTTTGTAGTCAAGATAACTAGACAGCAATATGATATGTTTCTCCCCCTTAGTCAATGCTTTACTCTTTTGTTAGATATAACGTTTAAGCACAATTGTCCTTTCTTTAGTGATTGCAAATCACTTGTTTACTCCATATATTTCTCCCCATTTTTGTCACAAAATGACAAAGGTTCGAGCAAATAAAGTCAAACTGAAAGGATCTTACAAATATAAAAGACTTGTATACAACCTATATGAGTTAAACATGAAGGTTTCACATACCACTTTAGATAACCAATATTAAAACCGAAACTACAGGTAATTTAGTTTTAATATGTTATCAAGGAAAACTATTGCCCGAAGAAATTTTTCCTACTAGTTTAAAAAATTGACTAAGAAACTTAGTTCCCTTGTTAAACCGATTGTAAACGTACAATCGCTTATTTCGATAAGACCAAAATAAACATCAGAATTAACTTTATCTCTCTCATCAGGTTCTAATTAATCAGAAAATAACTTAGACCTTTCTCTTTAGACAAGACAAGTACTAGGTTAGTGATAGACGCATTTATGTGTCTATTTTCATCTCTTTTATGTATAGTGTTAGTACCCATTTTTGTACTAATTTTGGTATTTTATCTCTTGTAGGTGTTTTTAGAAAAATGGGCTTTTGCGGCGAATTTGGCTCAAAAAGTGGTTTTTGCACTCATGGGAAAAAATTACTAAGGGGCACCCAAATTACTAAGGGGTGACCACTTGCTATTCGCACTCCTGCTCTGGATAAGGGGAGGTCACCCCCTTCATTTTGAAAACGAAAAAGGCGGGAAAATTCTCATCACCTGCGTGATTCTCTAGATCGATTTTTTGATTAGATTTTTGAGGAGTTTGTCTTGGATTTTAGCTGGCATCAATCGTGTACGATAAAACAGGGTTGGTAACACTAATTGAATCGAGAAAAGAGGAGTTTTACACGTGACTTCAGTAAACAGGGAGGGATATCATTCATCTCGACAAAACAGGGATTTTTTCTGATATAGTTGGAAGTTACGCGTAGTTAAGGGAAGATATGTCTTATAGGATTCTTTTCAGAAGATTTTGGAAGGTTGGAAACATCTAAAACGCGTAAAAGAAAAGAAAAAAGGCCGAGACTTTTGCTAAAAGAAAACAGAGAAAATTTGTGGATTAACTCGAGAAATTTTGTGTCTGGTGGCTATATATAGGTTGATTCGAGTCATATTTATGGGTACGAACAATTTGGGAGAGTTTGGAGAAGTTTAGAGCCTTAGAGAAGCAAGAAAAAAATCAACTGAAGTCGATACAGAAACTTTTCTGCTGCTGCTGCGAAGAACACGAAGAACATAAGACCCGCAGAGTCAGTCGCAGAGGCAGACTTATTTTCAGTGACAACGAGGTACGGTCGCATCTTCCTGCAGTCACCGAAGCCCTTCAGCAACGACTCAGACGTCTGTTTTAGACCTTCAGCAACTACAGAATCCGCTGTTTTAACACTTTTCTCCCTTTTAATCAACTTTTGAGCCATAAACATGTATTTTGAGATTATGATCAATATGAGGAGCTAAACCCCATTGCTTAGGCGATAGAGGAAACTATTTTTCCAACAAAAAGTGGTATATTCTATTTTATTTATTTTATTGCAATTATTTTATGATTATTTGCCTTGATTGAAAATTGTTTGAGTGATTTTTATTGAGCAATTGTTATTTCTTTTGATAGAGCATTCTTGGACCTAGGTTTTTGATGTTTTATGCTTCGGATTTACACTTGTTATTTTGAAAATCTACATGTTGCAATAGTTTAGAATCAAATTGAACGAGAAAATTGCATGAATATAAATACTAGATTAAATCACTTTGAACTTGGAAAAATAGTGGAATCTTAGCCTCAGTGTT
>JAJJMB010002379.1:399525-450083 GCA_023531105.1 Papaver atlanticum | reverse complement strand
AAAAAAAAAAAAAAAAGACCAGACCAATTAGACCAATCGGAATAAATAACACTTGGATAGCAATATGTGTGTGTTCTCACTGTCTCCGTCGCCTAAACAAGCGTGGAATGCAGGATCCACGGGAATTACCATGTAATCTGCTGACAAGAAGCATGCGCTTGGATCCAATAGATCTAATCATGTCGTTAAAAAAATAAAAAAAATAAAGGTTTATTATAAAGTCGACCACTGGTTCCCTTGTATATGCCAGCTGTGTTGATGTAGACTTAAGATTGTCGACCACTGGTTCCCTTGTATATGCCAGTTGTGTCGATATTAGTCCAGACCAGTATCTCAATCCACTAGGTCATAGGTTCATCTTGGCATTGAAGTCCATTCGCAACCATCTACTTCTATATCCATCTTCTTAATCTATTCATGTGATTTGTTTGATTCCGGATATTGATGTCCATAGTGCGACTATCTGAGTAGAGTTCTGTCACTTTTATATGAATTTTAGTATAATTGAGTGCGAACTCATATACAGCAATTGGAATTTCGCATCAGGGTACTTCCTCCCGTAATCAATAAGTATGCCAACCAAGGAGGTTCTTTAGTGCATTCCAAAGGTCTGCCTAGATAGCTAGGGTCTGGAGTAAAGGTTTTGTGGGTACACCTCTGGTAAACCCTCCTGGGACTATAACTCGGCCGTTAGGACCACCTAGGGGTTTAAAGGCTTGTTGCACATGCTAAGTGCAATCGACGATGCCTGCGACAGTGAGTTAGGATTTTATTTTGTAGTTTTAATTTGCTCGGGACTAGCAAATAATAAGTTTGGGGGTATTTTATAGACGCATTTATGTGTCTATTTTCATCTCTTTTATGTATAGTGTTAGTACCCATTTTTGTACTAATTTTGGTATTTTATCTCTTGTAGGTGTTTTTGGAAAAATGGGCTTTTGCGGCGAATTTGGCTCAAAAAGTGGTTTTTGCACTCATGGGAAAAATTACTAAGGGGCACCCAAATTACTAAGGGGTGACCACTTACTATTCGCACTCCTGCTCTGGATAAGGGGAGGTCACCCCCTTCATTTTGAACACGAAAAAGGCGGGAAAATTCTCATCACCTGCGTGATTCTCTGGATCGATTTTTGGATGAGATTTTTGAGGAGTTTGCCTTGGATTTTAGCTGGCATCAATCGTGTACGATAAAACAGGGTTGGTAACACTAATTGAATCGAGAAAAGAGGAGTTTTACACGTGACTTCAGTAAACAGGGAGGGATATCGTTCATCTCGACAAAACAGGGATTTTTTCTGATATAGTTGGAAGTTACGCGTAGTTAAGGGAAGATATGTCTTATAGGATTCTTTTCAGAAGATTTGGGAAGGTTGGAAACATCTAAAACGCGTAAAAGAAAATAAGAAAGGACGAGACTTTCGCTACAAGAAAACAAAGAATATTTTGGATTAACTCGAGAAATTTTGTGTCTGGTGGCTATATATAGGTTGATTCGAGTCATATTTATGGGTACGAACAATTTGGGAGAGTTTGGAGAAGTTTAGAGCCTTCGAGAAGCGGGAAAAAAATCAACTGAAGTCGATATAGAAACTTTTCTGCTGCTGCTGCTGCGAAGAACACGAAGAACATAAGACCCGCAGAGTCAGTCGCAGAGGCAGACTTATTTTCAGTGACAACGAGGTACGGTCGCATCTTCCTGCAGTCACCGAAGCCCTTCAGCAACGACTCAAACGTCTGTTTTAGACCTTCAACAACTACAGAATCCGCTGTTTTAACACTTTTCTCCCTTTTAATCAATTTTTGAGCCATAAACATGTATTTTGAGATTATGATCAATATGAGGAGCTAAACCCCATTGCTGAGGCGATAGAGGAAGCTATTTTTCCAACAAAAAGTGGTATATTCTATTTTATTTATTTTATTGCAATTATTTTATGATCATTTGCCTTGATTGAAAATTGTTTGAGTGATTTTTATTGAGCAATTATTATTTCTTTTGATAGAGCATTCTTGGACCTAGGTTTTTGATGTTTTATGCTTCGGATTTACACTTGTTATTTTGAAAATTTACATGTTGCAATAGTTTAGAATCAAATTGAACGAGAAAATTGCATGAATATAAATACTAGATTAAATCACTTTGAACTTGGAAAAATAGTGGAATCTTAGCCTCAGTGTTCTTTTAATATTGATATCAACTTTGTCAGTGTTTGCTATAATTTTTAGTGATTTTTCTATTTAGTTTTGAATTTAAGTCTAAAGTTATCCTTCACAAGTTCGAGAATCGAATCCCTCTTTTTACTACAACTACAAAATACACCAGTTAGTTAACTAGTATTTCTTTTCAAGGCATTCGATTAGACTTGAATAACCGAATCCTTCAATTTGATAAGTCTAATTAAGATTATAATTAACTTAGTTTCTCTTATCTGGAATCGAATTGGACTAAACAAATGATCCCGTATTTTGTTGAGCCATAAACAATACATACAAACCAAAATAAATTGACTTGCACAATTATTTTCTTAACTGTAAGCAATTGAAACAAACATAGACATTATAGCACCTCAATTGCACCGAAATTTCATTAAGAAAAAACACTTGATACCAAACAATAAAGAAGATACCAAACAATAGGCCAAATAAATTGACACAGTTTTTATTAACCGGGAACAATTGAATCACACACACACACATCCATACACATTATAATGGAATATATCAATTGTACCGAAATTTTGTTAAGCAAAAGAAAAATATATGCAATATAAACAGGCTTTTCTTAAACAGGAAAACGATTAACTAACAAATTCGTTACCTCAGATTCCGCATCCTCTTCTCCCCAGAAAGATATATCATTAAGCGCAAGTTCAAGTTAGAACTCTCCCCCAGTATGTTGTCATCCTCTCGCAAGAACAAAAGAACAAGAACAAGAGCAATCTTTACCAGAGAAAGGTTGAATCGGTTTTAACTAATGCGTGCCAGTAGCAAAAGTTGAAAACCCGAAACACATATGTTTATGCTAAACAAATTCGTTACCTCAGATTTCGCATCCTCTTCTCCCCAGAAAGATATATCATTAAGCGCAAGTTCAAGTTAGAACTCTCCCCCAGTATGTTGTCATCCTCTCGAAAGAACAAAAGAACAACAACAAGGGGAACCTTTACCAGAGAAAGGTTTAATCGGTTTTAACTAATGCGTGCCAATAACAAAAGTTGAAACCCGAAAAACATATGTTTATGCTAAACACAACTCATGTAAATACAAATTGATTCAACACATTGTGACTTTTTACATATGAGTTTCAATCGGAACACCTTATGATCCTTTGATAAAGCCTACCAACATGGGCTAGAACTTAATCCCGCTAAATCAAAAAGCCACACAAACCATAAGGGTTCACATCTTATGGGATCGAATATTAAGGTTAATTAACAAACATCTCATAAGTCAAGCACTCTTATAGATAGAGTGTCTACAACAAGTTTTTAATAAGTGCAACAAGAAAAAGAAAAAGCAACCAAAAGTTGTTCCCAAGATAATCCTACAATAATATACATAATATTACATAATAGGAGTATAGATACTAATCCGAGATGTCTAAATCAGTATCTTCTTCTGATGCGGTGTCTTGATATCTGTTAGAGATGGCATACAGTTCACCAGTGAGGTATGGATACTTTTTTGTAGCATGATCAATTAAGTCAATGATACAGTTGTTCTTTCTCTGAAGTCTTCTCTGGAGTGTTTGAGGATCACCTTCAACTCTTATAGAAGTAAGAGCATTGAATACTTCTCCTCTCATCTGGTTGAGAATTCCTTCTCCTAGCTTCTTTGGAGTCTTTTCCCTAGAGTTTGACCAAATGATTCCAAATGAGCTATATATTCTGGTAATTAACAAGGAAAACCAGGAGTTCTTCTTCCACCTCTTCGGATTGTAATCATTTGTCTAATCATTAGACCACGAAAATTAAAGTTATTGATTCCTCTGACAATATGATATACAAGTTCATCCACATCTCTAGTCCATCTGGACTTATGCATATTGCTAGGACAAAGGTTTGCAGAGGCTAATTTTCCAAACACTTTGAGATGAAATTCAACATTGTGAATGAGAAGAGAATTACCTGACCATACTCCACCTATTACGGATGAGATGGTATTATTGTCAACTCTAAATATTTTATCAGAGCATGGTAAGAAGGTGTTCATGAAGGGGTAGAGAATTAACTCCGAAATCACCTGTTTATTAACCTCGAACGACTTTGTTCCAATCATAGTACGAAAAGTACACCTTTCATAGTTCATCTAATGCATATTAGCATAAAAAATCTTCACAAGGTCCGGAGTTGCCTTGAAGGAGCTTTCATGGATGATACCCCATTCTCGGTCATTCACAAAATTCATGTATTTCTTTTCCGAAACTTTGACAAATAAGATTTCCATAATGAATTCTTTGATTGAACCAAATTTAGTGAAACACTCATCATTCACAAAATAGTTTTGAGATACAACATCATAAGTGAGACTAGGAATGTTTTCATAGTTGACATCAATGGTAGAATAAATCAACATATTTCGATTTGAGCTTTCACCTCTAGCAAAAAATCTACTACTTTTACCTCTACTTTACATTGAACCAAGAAAAACAAGAGTAGTTGGAGAATCTCCTGTTGAGTGCGAAAATTTTCTATTTGATGAAGCTTGAATCGATTCAAGAGCAACCCTTAGTTCCTTTTGAGTTTGAGAATAGAAGGGAACAATTTTCTCTTGTGAAATCGCACATGCAATTGATAGAGAAAAGGAGATATCGAAACCTAAGTGATTGTTCTTGTTTCGACACAAGAGTTCAAGGAAGAAGATGAGAATAAACATATTCTCTTTGTTTATATCGTCGAACCAGTTTCGAATTTGGATGTGGACCCGGATTCGGATAGTTCATTTGAACCGAATCTTTGTTAATGATAAATACATTTTAGACCATTGATCTTTGATGTATAAATCATAGAATTTGTTAGTTAACAAATATTTTGCATCTTGCACATCCCTTTTGTTTAGTGAGCTTAAGTCACAGTAAGCTTTACAGTAACTTTCAGATTCAGGTTTGATATACAGTTTTTCAAAAGAGTTAGTCATTAACTCTTCTACTAATGATATCATGGGTAGAAAATCAGAATAATTTTCTTCTTGATTATCTATAGAATTAGAGGTGTAATTCATCAGATATTCATGAATACTTTGATTTCCTTTAGAACTATTTTCAGTCTTCGATTGATTTAGTTCTTTGAGAATGGAGTCTACCTCATCTTGAATACCTTACTACTGTCATCCAAAATATTAAGGGTTTTGGATAAAGACTCATCTTCGTTTTTTTCATATATCTTAATCTCATTTGTTAAATCAGAGTGTTGTTTCTCTAGTTCGGAAAATTCAGATAATTTTCTGTTGATTTTGCTCGGAGCATCTTCTGTGAGACTAAGATATAGATGACATTCTTCAAATGTCCAAATTTCTTTTACGCGAAGATACTCAACAATTTCATTGTTTGAATTTAATTCAACCAACTTTGAGTCATCTAATCCCGCTATTAAGTTAACTGAATCATCCATCAGATTCAATTCTTATAGGTTGGGTCGCACCAAACACAGATTGTAAGATATTTTCGTGTTTGCCTACTCTGATACTAGTTGAAAAGACGAGGGTACCCAAATACACCACAATCTTTAATTTATCCACCTATAAGTCCTCTTACCAAAAGTGATTGTCTATGGACAAAGTCGAGACAATACGACAAATCGGTATTCACACTTTGTGTGATTGTCCAAGGAATTTCCAAAACCGAAAGTATTCTCAAGATATGCAATAAATGCCCATTCGGTTTTCATAATTCCAGGAAATGCTTTGTCCAATATTTTCCGAAATCTCTTAATAGAAAATCTCAAATTAGTAAATGCACATTACTAATTTTTATTCTCTAGAGAAATGCATTTAATTGCTGGTAATTAAAGCATATAAACTAACAATCTTAATTAAAAGATTCTTAATTTATTTCGGACCGGGATCTCCTTGAGTAATTAAGGAATATCTTTGAACAATAAAATATAAGAGTTACCGTTTGTGTTCAAAGTATGTTGACATCTTTTCTTTGTAAATATCTAAGTGTATAAGAGATCCAATCAATCAATCATCACTAACATTTGATGTGCCCAACAAGAATTCTGGCCTCAACTTGTTCCTTGGTTGGTAAAAAATATCTAAGTGTTCCATATTAAGGTACAACCGATCCTAGTGATTGGTAGAACCGATTGAACCCATGAATGTGATTTGATATCTGATCAATCACATAGTTGTCTTTGAATACATATGAACCAATTCTAAACTTGTTTGGAAGTGTGGTATAATCGATTCCAAGATTGTAAATATGAACGAGGATTTACAAAGAAAAGATGTCAACATACTTTGAATCAGACTTAGAGTTTGGATTCCTTTTAAACATAAACGGAAATTTAGATTAACGTCGCTGCCTGCATACAACTTTTTCGTGTCTTGTTTTGTTGTGTTGATTTCCCTCCTAACAGCTTCAAGGACTTTCACGTCGTCGCACTCCATCTGGACCTTCTGGAGATTCAGTTGGCGAGTCCAATAGATTGTCAGTGAAGCTGCTTTTCCTATCAGTTCTTCTGCATTTTCTCCTCTCGCATAGAGACACCTTGCTCCTGTGTAATCGCCTGCAAAGTTAGAACTAATGAGTGCAATTCCACTGTCTTTATTATTACTATGCAACATGCATGCTATGCTGATTTTTTGTGCTAACATGTCAACCAGTTTTGTATGATGGGAGTTTATTATCGAGATCTCGTTCTCCCCATCCTTCTACCCTGTTTGTGTATTGCTATTAATTAGTATACTAATGACTGCCTTTGTTCTATCTACACTAGGTTTAATTTTTCTAAAAACAAGATCACATCTTGCTTTCCAGACTCCCCACATGATAGTCGCCATTGTTTCCGGCCAATCCAAAATGCCTTTGTCATAAGTATCTGTCCTGGTGAACCAGCTCCTGAGCCATCTGTGAAATTCCACCTGCCCATTCATCACAAAGTTAGTATTCAAACCAAAAGAGTTAAAAACATGTATAACAAAATCACATTCCATGAAAAAATGGGCTAAGGTTTCCTCCTTAGCTCCACACATTGGACAAAGTTTGTTGATGGTTTTGACAATTCTTGCAACCCTTTCATTCAAAGGGAGGACTTCATGAACACATTTCCACACAAAGGTTTTGACTCTTGGAATTGTGTTCATCTTCCAAACTTTACCCCATAGAGCTTCACTCTTCTTATCTTGTTGGTGGCCTGATCTAACCGTTTGGTTGTACAAAGACTTCGTTGAGAATTTCCCATCTGCTTCAAGCTTCCACCAAAGTTTGTCCTCGACATCCTTGTCAATCTGAATTTGACTTATCTCCAAGATGGCATCTCCATAAAAACATAGCCGAAGAGTACTGATATTCCATGACAAGTTATCGGCACTGGATTCCATTAGCTCATGGAAAAAGGTGTACCTGAGACTTTCCTGACTGAGAGGTTGAAGCGCCTCACTGCTGCTATTACACCACCTATCTTCCCATATTCTAATTTTTCTTTCATTCCCAACTATCCAAACTGCATTTTCTTTGACTCTCCCCACCTCTCTTTGGATGTTTTTCCACCCCCAAGAAGGAGAGTCAGCACATTTCTTAGAGTTATTTAAAAGGATATGGTTAGGAAAGTACTTGTTTTTCATAATCTTAGCTAAGAGGGAGTCTGGATCCTTGAGCAACCTCCAAATGACCTTGTCTAACATAGCAATATTGAAACATTTCTGGTTCAGAAAACCCATTCCCCCCATACATTTTGGTTTGCAAACACCTATCCAAGCCTTCAAATAAACTGCACCATATTTTTCTTTTCCCCAAAAGAAATTTCTCTAACTTTTGTCAATATTTTCCAACACTGTTGCTGGGATTCTGAAGCAGTTCATTTGGTACATCGGGACAGTAGAGGTTGAAGTCTGAATGAGTATAGATTTTCCTGCACATGAAAGAGAGATTTCTTTCCATTTTGTAGCTTAGACTCCACCCTGTATGCAACATTCTGGAAAGAGATTACTTTAGATCTATGTGTGAAAAGTGGCGAACCTAGATATTTATCATTTAGAGAAATTTTGGTCACTCTTAACGTAGAAGTGACTCTGTAAATAGTGTTCTGGTGAGTATTAAGACTAAAAAAGATCCCAGATTTTTCAAAATTGATTAGCTGGCCAGATGCCATGCTAAAGTCATTAATTTTTTTTAAAATGTTTTCACCATCAGCTCCAGAAGCTGTCGAGAAAACCAAAAGTTCGTCAGCAAACAAAAGATGTGAAATCGGAGGTGCATTGCACCCAACCTCTATCCCATGGATAAGATTCTTATCTTCTGCAATTGACAAAGCCTTGGAAAGCACATCCATGCAGAGGATGAACAGGTACGGAGACAGCGGGTCTCCTTGCCTTAAACATCTAGTATGTTCAAATTGGTCACCCGGGGAACCATTTAGCAAAACTGAAGAGCTAATAGTGCTAATGCATTGGTACACTAATTTGCACCAGTCCTTGCTAAAACCTAGTCTATCCAAAACATTCATAAGGAAAGTCCACTCGACCCTGTCGAAAGCTTTCGACATGTCGATTTTCAGTCCCATAAGGAACTCTTTTCCCCTTCGTGCCTGCATGGTATGAATTAACTCATGGGCAATAAGGACATTATCAGATATTTGCCTACTAGAAACGAAAGCCACCTGGTAGGGAGATATTAGTTTGTGGAGAAGACATTTTAACCTATTGGCCAAGGTTTTGGAAATGATTTTGTATATAATGTTACTTAAACTGATTGGTCTATAGTCACTAGCTGACTGTGGAAAATCCACCTTAGGAATAAGGGAAACAAAAGTAGAATTTATTTCTTTTAGAATGAATTTGGAAGAAAAGAAAGAAGTTACCATATTAAGCACATCGATACTCACCAGGTCCCAGTTTGATTGAAAGAACCTGGGTGTGAAGCCGTCAGGTCCTAGAGAGGTGTCGGGCTCCATCGAGAAAACAACCTTTCTCAGCTCCTCCATTGTTGGAGTTTGGGTGAGTGCTTGATTTTCTTCCATAGTCACAACTTTCTTTATCATGTCCAGGTAGCCATTGTCAGCAGGTGGGTTAGAAGAGGTAGCCACAACACGAAAGTGAGTTGTGATGGTCTCTGATATCTCTTTTCTACCCTCCACCCAAATACCATTCTTGTCCTTTATTGCTTCGATCATGTTCCTTCTCCATCTATTCTCTGTTTTCGGTGAAAACAACCTGTGTTTCTATCACCCAGCAGCACATCTTGCTCCCCACATTTGTCTTTCCATAAATTTTCCTCTATCTTGAACCATTTTGCTAAAACATCTTCTTTTTCCCTTAAGACCTGACTTCTGTTTATAATATTCTGACAAGAGCTTGCTTTCTCAATTTGATCTTTGGCTTTGTTAATGTTGCTTTTGATATTCTCAAAAGGGTGTTTATTCCAAAGACTAATCTGGTTCTTTGTGTTACTCAACCTTTGAACTAGTCTGAAAGCCTTGCTTCTAGTAACTTCACCTTTCCATGTTGAGTTGATTAAACTTATACATTCCTTCTCCTTTAACCAGATACCTATAACCTTGAAAGGTTTGTAGCCCGAGCATTGTTGAGGATTCGTATTTAATAGAAGTGGAGAATGATCGGATCCCACTAGTTCCATGTGCTTGATGGTTGTGTTGTTGTTGTTGTCGGTCCAATGTTGATTTCCAGAACCTCTATCAATTCTAGCTTCTGTTAGTTCAGCATCAGCTTTCTTGTTCGTCCACGTAAAGGGGTACCCCACATAACCAATGTCATACAGATTAGTCATTGTCAGCAGGTCAACTATCTTTGTTGCTTCTGATCTGTTGAAATAGCCAGAACCTTTCTTCTCATGAGCGTGGAGGGTGAGGTTTAAATCCCCAATTACCAGCCATTCCTTGTCACTGAATTGGTGTTGCTGTGCCATGTAGCTCCATAAAGACAACTTTTGTTTCCAGACTGAGGGCCCGTATACACACGATATGACACATTCTTTCTTTAAAGCATTATCAGTTAAATGGCAGTTGATCATATTATCACAATAAAGACCAATTCTAAGCTTAGTTCCTATTTTACATGCAACCACAAGACCCCCAGATAAGCCCACAGGGTTAACAATGAAAGAATTTTTGTAGCCTAGAAAAATAATTATTTTCCTAACCATACCATCCTTATTCTTTGTTTCGGATAGAAATAGTATGTCAGGGTCCTGATTGTTTACCATATCCTTTAGATAGGACTGAGTTATATCACTTCCTAGGCCTTGAAAATTCCAGAAGATGGCTCTAAGATTTCCAGTGTAGTGCATATAGTGGTTGTTAAACAGATGGTACTTGAAACTAGCAATTATTCCATGCATGAAATGATAATGGTCATTGTAGTACTCTAGATACACATGAAAGATTGAGATTAAAACAAAGCTGTAGGTGAAAAAGGTTTGAAGTTTAGCCTGTACCTGGATGCCCTGGCTGGAGTGAATATCCTGGTATGTCTGTGGTGGAGCCATTACCCCTTCTGTGGTACTTCCCTTCCTTGTTGCTAGTTGCTGCACATTGCTTCCACTCCCAGGTTGAATGGTATAGTCTACAGATGAATTGAGATCAAATTGTTTTTTTTCTGGTTTTCTTTGTCTTTTTTTTGTGTGCTTGGTTTTCTTGGTAGGTACCCATGTTGAACAGGGCACCATCATTGAATATTGGTTGTTCAGTCCAAGGTAAGTTGGAGCTGTTCCATGTTACCTTTTTTTATTGCTCCTTGTTCACAATGTTCGAAACTAGATCATTCTTTCTCTTTTCTAGAGTGGCTATTTTCGATGGCCCTTGGTGGTGGTTGATTTTGGCCCTGGAGGGAAAGGCTGCTTCATACCAGTTTTGTTTCCTTTTTTTGGCACTACTTTTCTTCTTTCCCCAATAAGTTTGGTGGTGGTTTGATCTTCCTTGTTTGGGGGTAAAGGTTGATAATAAACATGTGGATATGATGGCTGATTTAGGAGTTCAGTGAAATTGGATGTTTGAAAGTTGGTAGAATCTTTGTTCTCCCTAATTACTATCCCTTTTTGGGGCATAGTAATTCCAAAATGGTTCAGGTCCATGAAACTTTTCTTCTCTTTGTCAGTATATATTTTCTTCTGCTTGTTCTTTTCTATTGTTGTGGGCTTGACTGCTGCTTTCTCCCCTTCAATATTTTTTACCATCTCCATACCTCCCGGACATTCAATTGTATCAATCATTAGAGTATAATTTTTCTATGGGACAGAGTTCTGTTTTTCCTGTTCACCACTTTCCTGAGCCACCCTTTTTTCCTTCTGTTTTTGTTGAGTGCTCACATTACCTCCACCACTTCCAGTTGCTTTTGTTTCCTGATTCAGCCATTGTCTTCTCCCTTCACAAGGTTCGATTGGGTGATCAATTATATCACATCTTGTGCATAAGTTCCCTGGCAAAGCATCATACTCAAAGACTAATACAGTTTTTTCTCCTCCTTCTGGTGCAGCAACCATTTTCCGTGCCACCTTTTTTTTGTATCCAGCAAAATTTGTATCATAACATCATTCTCCAACATATTATTCCCAAAAGGAGTATCATGCTTTTGGTACTCTCCCGCCGGTTTAACCACTTTCTTCAATGCTTCAGTATGCAAGTAACCAATTGGAACATTTCTAGACATTAACCAAAACAATTCATGTTGCATACCAGTGGTATCATCATTTTGGATTCCAGTGGAAGGTATTGGTTTTATCACCACTAGGTCTCCTTTGACAAACCATGGTTTGAACTCATCTACCTTATGGAAATCAGATTCATTGTGTAATTTCATTATGAATACATTCTTGTACCTCTTATGTTTGTATGGTGAGATGGTTGGAGGTTTTGCCAATCCCCAATTTGCTCTTGTTGCATTGATGAACTCCCATTGACCTACTGTCCTATTTGTGCAGATTCTACCAGCATAATGTGCTTCCAATCAATTTCAGTTGTCAGTTTAATTATGCTTTTCTCCATGATTACAACCTCCAATTCCTCTTCTGGTAAATTAAGTTGCTCCTCAAGTTGATTTGTTAAATTTGTTATTACTTCCATGCTTGTTCACATTAGTAAAAGGGATTGAGGGTTTTGATTGATTTTTTTTGTTCTTTTGGTTTGGTTCCAGATTTGATTTTTCCTTTGGGTAAAAAGTAGAAATAATACCACTTTAAAGAAGTGATAATTAGGGTTTTGAATTATTATCTTTTTTTCGTAATAGGTTAGGTCACTGACCTCGAGATTTATCTGCATATCTAAAAAATAGAAGATTTTGAACAGATTTTGGTCAGTGATGGGTGATGTCTGGGGGTTCCGCCGTTGAGAAGTGATGTGTTGATAGCTAAAAAATTGTAAAGAATGGGTTTGATTGGTCGAAGACTCGTTGGTACCGTTTGTGATGATGGTTTCTGTTGGGGCCAACCTAAGAGTAGGACAGGTGTAGTCATTCCAAGAGTTGGGTTGAGGTAAGTAGGTACTCCAAGAGTTGGGTTGAGGTGTTGAAATTCGTCTGTAGCTACCATTCTGACCCACGTGTGGCATCAATTCATCCCTTAGCGTACAGAAGGAGATATTTGACTTGTTGGGTAATTCCGGGTTGATGCGACATTCTGCCCATCCAGATATTCACTCCTTCCATCGGGGCCTCCATTAACCTGCAAAAATAAAGTGGGCTATGAGATGAGGGGTTGGGATAAATTTAAAAATTTATTGACTATATGAGTTGAGAATTTCAATTTGCTTGCAACGGAGAATCGGTTGGTTTGTCTATTTGAGTCTTCTGAGATGGCTTGATACTGATCAGCATATAGTTTGAAATGATGATACTGATCCTGATGGACAGTTCTGAATATGCGGCTGAAACTACCCATAGCATCAATTAGGATTGACACTATGGCAGCTTTTAGACACTGAACATAGCAGATTTCCTTCCTTCTTGATTTCTCACTTTTTCTATAAGACTCCACAGAGCTCTGCATTTGATTGTAGCTCGAAACAATATTCCAATTTCTCCTAGGATTTAGAGAAGCATGGTGAATTTTGTGAATGGCGTTCCAGTTACGAATCAATTGAGAGAAGAGGTGCTTCGTGAGTGCAAATCCTATCATCGTTGTTTTCCTTTCGATAGACCTGCACCCCAGGGAAAAGAGAATTGTTGTGTTGCCGGTAGACTGGTTGGTATATGTACCAAACATCCAGAAGATGCAGACTATGACCATGTTGCCTTTCTTGAGGCCATTGACGAAATGTTGCAGGTATATGGTGATTTTTCTGATGAAGAAGGGAACCCGGGAGAGGCGAGAGCTCGTGCACCCCAACCAAGTAACAATGCTCAGAATGAAGCCGATCAGAATCAAGGAAACAAACATGAAGGAGAACCTGCAAATAATACTGATTTTGTTTTCGAGGGTTTTTCCGATAAAGGCGATGGCTACCACAGCGGGATTGAGGAAGATGGTGGGTCTGAGGGGGCTATTGATGAAGTAATGGAGTTTGGAGATGATGGTTTGGATGTTAACGGACATAGTCCTAATCATATTTTTCCGGATCCAGATATTATTGATGTAGCCGTTAATCACTCCGATGATGATGAGTGACTCCTTGAATTTCACTTTCTTGTAGTTTGTTTCGGTTATTACAATCCTGTTAAGTTTTTCTCTTCTCCGTTTGTGGGTAGTAAAGATATTTGGATGTCTCTTTCTTTTGCTATTCTCCTTGCTTCCTGTGATTGTTTTCATTACTAAAGGTACCAACCTAGCTAGTTTCAGAATTGAAAAACCTTGAGGTCAAAATTCAAACCCTTGCTTACTTTGATGACCACTTCTTGAAGCTTTGAAATCGAAAACCCTTTATAATACTCCTAAGAACCGATACACAGAACAAGATACCAAACGAAGTTGATGAAGGATCGGGGAAAGAGAATCACACAAGGATAATCAGGAAAAGAGAATCACACATGGATAGAATCACACAAGGATAGAATCACACAAAGATAAATTTCCTCAACGAACAAGCAGTTAAATCCTACTACTTAACACTCATGATGGAAGAAGCTCAATAACCAATTCAACGAATTCGAAGACATGTCATCCAGTACGTGCAATGAGGCAAACAAACATGTAGATATACTTCAAACCAGGAAAGAACGATAAAACTCCATAGTACAACTACAAAGGATTGTAATAGATGACATGAACATGATGACTTTCTCCTTCAATGTAAACATAGACTATCAATTTAATCTTCTTCCTTCAAAAATATATCTAAATATAATATTGAACATCAAAAAATAGAGATGTCATTTACAAAATCATACAAAAACACTATCATTTTCTCAAAAGGGAGGTTTTTGGACACAAAAGGCCCTAACACTATCACATAATATTTTTTGGATTATACTTTTTACATATTTTTAACCAAAATCTCATACACTATTTACAATATCTTGTAATACTAAAAGGTGTGTGATATCCAACTTTCATTGTTTAGTTCGTTTAAAATCTTGTAACCGAACCTAATAAAAGAAATTATTTTTAATCCTTTACTAATATATTTCAATTAAATTACGTGATTTTAGTGGCTAGGTCATCTGAGGTAGAGGAGCAATAATATTGTTACTATCTGCATAGGGTAGCATTTTGTTGGATCAAGGTTCGAGAAATCTTGAATACAGTTAGCATGGAGTTGTTAATTCATTTTCGATGCGGTGGAAGATAAGATTTTAGATGGTAGGTATGAGACATGTATGATGTTTCCGTTGTGTATTGGATGAAGAAAGGTCTGTACGGATGTGTTAGAAAATTGGTTGCTTCTTCAAATAATTTTCATTACGCAGGTTGGCTCGGATGAAATCTGGTCGATCATGCAGCCTCCAAACGACAAGATTTATGAGATGGACCAGACATCTGGGTATTCCTTTCTAAGGAGTCATCTGTTTGGGCGAGTCACCTTATTATAGGTTCCGAGTTACCTTTTCATGAATAACGCCATAATATGCTCGCTATTCCTTCTTATCTTTAGCCTTCCCTCGAAAATTGGTTTATTTAATTTATCCCAGCCTAAACGATGAAGTTTTCTAACAAAGGAGTCATGCCAACAACTTCAAGCGGTCCTATTTTTATAGGTGTCCAATTCAAACTAGCAAGATCATCTAGGCACATCTTCAAACCTCTTCTTCAACAATTAGCGAGAAAAGCTAAAGATTAAATGACAAAATGCATTAACTCCCGCCGAAAGGTTAGCTCTCATCAGAACTTTCCAAACTTCCGCCTCTAACCACCTTGCAAGGACAATTTCTTTGTGCAGAAGACATTTTTTATTCCTCTGAAAGACAAAAAGATATATATAATATACCGGAAGCAAAATCTTTAAATTCATTATTTAGTCATCTCGTCAAAATTATTGTTAGGTACAAACGAATCAGTCTAATCTACAATTTCATGTAAATTAACGGCAAACACTTACATCGTGGCTCAATTTTTTTTCCTCATTTTTGACTTTTCCGTCCACATATGCATCGGCTGGGTTCAAAGAACCCAAATCTGAATTGGGAAAAATAGCATATTATTGCACGTTTTGTTCCGTGTGGTACTGTTATTGTGTCCATTATTATGGTCGGTTAGAAGGCGCTCTGGCTGGAGATTGCTGCATGTGAACCTAACTACTTGGTCGGGTTTAAGTAATAAAGACGTGTAAATGCGAATGACCAGAAATAGTTTTGCTTCATTCAATCCTTTCAATGAATCAGTACTGCTCAACCGATTCAAGACTAGTCTTATTCTAGTTCTGTACTACTTGGGCTTTTACAGAAACAATAGAACAGAAGACAATTTCAGTGAATATTCTTCATCATCCTTCTTCTTTCTTCCAGCTTTTACGAGACCATTTCTCTTCAATTATTTATATTTTTCTCCTGGAAAACTTATTTTTAAGAAATAATAAAATAAAATTATAAGCATTTAAAAGAGAATAAAACACAAAAAAAAGAAAAGAATACAATACCCACTCCACACAACTTCCTTCCTCTTTCCTTGACAACCTCCTCCAAACTTTATCCTATTTATCTAGAATCCAGATTTTTCCAGTTTCACATTGTTCTGTTCTGAATTCCGAATTACCTATTTCTCTCTGAAATCTGTCTGATCACTTAATCCAATTCCAATTTCTCAACCCCCCCACAATGGAAGAAGCTAAAGGTAACAAAACACTACATCAAAGTCTTTCGTCTTCATTATTATCTCAACATCTGTGTTTCTTTTATTCTTCTTCGTTGGTTTTTTTTTTTTGTTTATTCTTGAGGAAATGTCTCATCATGGATCTATTTTTGCGTGTTTATTGTTGGACGATCTACTTACTGAATCCATGTTTCAATAAATTTTACTAGTGTGTATTTCCTGCATGTTTGGATTAGATTTTATTAAAATCAGTTGATATATTAAAACTTTGGTATGATCTTTGTCCTGTTAAAGTAATTGTAGTTATTGGATTTCTATGTTTGGTTCATGATGATGTCATAATGCTACTCAGCTTATTCTTCGTTTGATTATTTATGCCTCATTGTTTTCGGGGTTACCCATTTGGTACTTTCCAAAAGAAAAAAAGGATTTTCTTAGATGCATTTGTACATTTCTGATTTTAGTTTTTATATGTTGTTGTTTCGGCATGGAAATTCATATCTTTTACTGTTATTTAGAATCTTTCTCGTTTCGTTTGATGGTAATTTGATAGTGATTGAGTTGTAGATGTAACATGCACTTCCTGTAAATGATAATAATTGAAGCCCTATTGCTCTTTATGTATTTCTCTACTCAGTCTGTTTACTATAGAGGTTCAATGAATGAAAACTCATTTATGTCCCTGTTGTACCTCATTATTGAATTGGGTTGATTTTTTGTTGTTGTATGACTGCCTTGGAATATCATTGTTAGTATATTAGTATTGAATTTTTGAAGGAGGATAACATCTTGCTTATATGATTCAACTCCTCACTCTTTTACCAGCCTGCCTTCTTGTTCGCTTTTCTTTTCTGCAGTTGTTGAAGCCAAGGATGGAACTATATCTGTTGCCACTGCATTTTCTGGTTACCAAGAAGGTAATGCTGCATCAATTTGCACCTTTGTTTTAGTTAAGTGTCAAAGTAATTAAGACGTTGACGACTGATTGTAGTGCTGGTGATAATGCCATCTCTAGACTCCCAGGCCAAGTTATTCCCTTCTTGATTCTATTTGCAAATTGGGTGAACCGGTGCAGTAGTGATCTAGGGCCCCCCCGTCGATCCACATAAATGTTATAATGACATTTGTCCCTAAAGGCTGTGGGTTTGAATATCTGGTGCAACTGTATGTTTTTGGTACTATGTTACAAGTGAAGCCCAAGTGAAGATGTTAGTCATGTAGTGGTAGACCTTGTAGTGATATGGGGATGTATTTCTCCTATTGGACTATTTTGAATGAGACTTCTGTGTCTAGCTCTATTAGCTGCTATGCTGTAATTCAAATAAAAGTCCATGAACATATAGTATATTAGCAATTTAACATCCTTTGGAAATAGAAATTACGCCAAGGTGCCTTCCTATTTTATTTTTAGTGAGAGAAGTTTAAAAATTCTCTCTTGTTTCTATTTGCTTCAAACAGCTATACAAGACAAGGACCATGAATTCGTAACAAAAGCAGTTGAAGAAGCATACAAAGGAGTGGATAATGGAGATGGAGGCCCTTTCGGTGCAGTCGTTGTTCGCAATAATGAAGTAGTTGTGAGCTGTCACAACATGGTTTTGAAGCATACTGATCCTACTGCCCATGCTGAGGTGACGGCAATAAGAGAGGTTAGACCTGAAAGCCAATTGTACTTTTACTATCATGCAAGATATATCTGTACAGAGTATTATCTGATTTTTCGCATGTTATTAGACTGTACAGATAATTATAAGCAATCAAGCAGCTTTAGACATGCTGCAGAGGCAATGTAGCATGCATTTCATTTGTTTAACTTAAAAGGACCAGAAGAGTTGTGAGACTCATTAACCTGTGTCTGTTACTGGATATGGGTCCAGAAGGGATTCATGTTGCAATCTTAGTCTGGTTTGAGTTGTGTAGGTCTAGTGGTATCCAGCAGACACAGTGAACATGAAAGTACATAAGCGGTAAGCCTAAGGGATCGGTAGACAGTTTCTAGGGGATTTCTAGTCTTGACATTTCTATAGAATCCTCTTCATCTAGTGATTCCTTGAATACAAGAGACACCAGATGGTCAATTAAAAAGAGTACTCTGTTGAGTAGCATGAAAAAGAAAGAAAGAACAGAATCGATCAATAATGCAGCTCTGACTTCTTGTTTCGCATTGTTCAGTCCGTGACCAAATGTGGAGTGAGATTGGCCTTGGGTACGACATTTGACACTGCAATAGGTCTTACTTTACCAAGATGAACTATTTGTTGGCATACCTCCCGCGCAGTATGTAAAAATGTCATTAATTTCCTTTCGAGATGAATTGATGATACTGGATCTTGAGATTTGTTTCCTTCAGGTTGGAACTTAGGAACAGTTGGCTACTTATGTCAAAAATCCAGCTTATCATCCTAATTCCTAGATGGACACTTAGAGAACTAAATTTATCAGTCTTTTCTTTTTTATGTTTTGTTCCTTTTCTTTCTTTTCTTTTTTCTTATTGATGCTGAACATCTAGACATTCTTGCGGCGATACAAAAAAAAAAAAAAAAATCACTTTGCATCTACCTTCATAATACAGTGTGATAAAGAGATCCTGTCATCTACCAGTTCCCATACAGGACCATTATTAACCCCTTTGCATGAGGTGCTCTTTCTGTGTTAGTCTGGGTTTGTTATTGTAAAGGCAATCTTTGTAGTTCTGGTCTTGTGATTCTGATCTTCAACCGGAGCCCATGCTCGTGACAAAATTTAATTTGGAGGGGTGGAAAAGAGGAACCATATCTTTCTAATTTGTATTCTGAATATGCAACCAAGAAAAATTAAATTCTCAATATCCATGGTTCTATTTGTCTTTTTTTTTTTTTTTGATCGGTTATGGTTCTATTATCTAACTCACTGTGCATGACTTGTATGTTTGTAGGCATGCAAGAAGCTCAACCAAATCGAGCTATCTGACTGTGAAATATATACATCTTGCGAGCCTTGTCCAATGTGTTTTGGCGCAATCCACCTTTCACGTATCAAGGTCCTCTCTCTCTCTCTCTCTCTCTCTCTCTCACAGACACTTTCCACTATTTCGGAAGTGATTGATTGTAGCTGTTTTTAGAATGTTAAATATTAATGTTATGTTCTGTTTCCTGATTTTGGACTGATGGGTTTGCAGAGGTTGGTATATGGAGCCAAAGCGGAAGCAGCCATAGCAATTGGATTTGATGACTTCATCGCAGATGCCCTGAGGGGTACTGGCTTCTATCAAAAGGCTAGCATGGAGATCAAGATGGCTGATGGGAATGGTGCCATCGCTGCAGAACAGGTCTTTGAGAAAACAAAAGCTAAGTTCCAAATGTACTGATCGTCACTACATTTATTATCTGAATTTCTGTCATTTCTGCGCATCGGCAAAGGAAAACACCCCGGAAAACACCTCGCCAGGAATTCACTAATCTGCTTTCAACAACTTACCAAGAAGGAAAAAGGAAAATCTGTGAATACATTTCTGAAAATAAAATTATTTCCCAGAAAAGACATTTAAAACTATTATTGGTTTCATTTTACATGCACTTTCTATTAGTCAGCAACTGAAAAGATACAAAACTGATCATCACTTTGTAAAGGGAAGTTGAATTAGATGGATGTTATTTCAAGATTTCCAACTTGGAACCGAAATTGTCTCTATTGACTTTTGTCCCATCAAACAACCAAACAACTCAATACCATCCCTTACTCTAGAATAAAACTGGCAGTGGTGGAGCTTACCCTCCCTTACCTTGGCTGGTTATTGTAACTGCTCTCTCATTGGCTCGGACAAGAACCATTTGTGTTCGTCGGATGGAATTTACGAACGGCTCTCATTACATACCCTCATCATCTCATCTCACATACCCGACGAACAACTCCCATTATTTGAACGACTCTCATTATTTATCATGTCTAGCCGCTAGATGGCCAAGATCTTTGATTGAACAACCTAAAATTATTAGGTATAATTGCACCGAGCTTATATTATTTTTTCAAAATCATATCTGTCGAATTTTTTTACAAAAATTATATTAATTTCAAAAATTATTATGTATAATTATACCGAGTTTACATTATTTTTTCAAAATCATATCCGTCGAATTTTTTCAAAAAAAATTGCTATATTAATTTCAAGTATTTATAATAAAAATCCAAAAATATATAAATCCTGGTATAATATATTATATTTAGGTATAATGTATACACATATTTATATATTCGTAAGATATTGAATATCAAATTAAGTAGCAAATACTTATAAAGAGAAATAAATATGTATATACGGTTCCAAAAAAATCTTATACTAAATTTACCTACTGGCTCAACTAATCTTTACTTGTAATTACTTTTTTCAAGGAAAATTTCCTATAATTACGTTAAAATAACTAAAGGGATAATATGATTTTGTAGGAAATAAAGGAAAAAATATCCTCTAATATGATTTTGTAGGAAATTAAAGGAAAAAAATATCGGTTATATCGTCATTAATATCGTGAATTTACTAATGTTGTAGTTGTTATATTTACATTGCCATAAATGCAATTTAATTCCATAACAGTTCTAATGGTTTTCTTTGCAATCAAGTTTCGAGCGTCAATATAAAGGATACAAATCACTCTGCATCCCTGCATACTTTCAGTTTTCGTGAAAAGAGGTACCAAAAAAGAGACAACGATTATAACTTTTAAAGGAAATCACGACTAAAAGGTAACAATGGAGGTTGATGTCGAATTGGGAAAATGAGATATCTAGGTAAACACAAAGCAAATAAATTTTTTTCTTCTTCTTTTAATAGATTTGTGAAGATACTTGTGATGACATTTCTCTTACTATAATTCGCATTATAGGTTTACTCCTTCGATAAATGTTGTTGTATATCATGGAGATGCAAAAGCAAGGGACCAGATAAGGCGAAAGCAAATGTCGACTAAAACGATTGGGCCCAACTAACCTGGTGGTGTCCATACCTTCTAATTCGACCTCTTCTCGTTCAAGTGTTGCCAATTCTAGACAATCCCCTCTTTTTTTCTCCAACTGGCGATTTCTTCATGCAAGCTTTATCTGATCCTGAAAAAGAAGCAATGGTAATCTTCTATCTTGACTCTAAATACCATACGACGTTTGAATTTATTTAAAAGGTCCGTGTGTCAATGCAATTAGGATTACCATAATCTGATTACGAGTTTATTAAGGTTCTGATGCATGCTGCTGCACAAAACCCGACTACTTTCAATTTTGAATGTAGGGCAGAAGATCATCTGACTCTTGATAATTGATTTTGCTTGTTGTCTTTTTCTTCTGGGTTTTCTTTCATTTTTTTTTTATCATGTTAAACATTATCTCTTGGAATGTAAAGAGTTTGAGAAACTCTAAGAGAAGGGGGTTGTTAAAAGGTGATTGTTGTATAGAATCCTGACCTTATTATCTTTTAAGAAACTCTTTTGGAAGCCTGCTCTGATTCTATAGTTTCACAAATTTGGGGAGGTGGTGCTAATAGTTGGTTGTCTTTAGACTCTATTGGTAGGTCAGGTGGTATCTTAATTATCCGGAATCCTAATAAATTAAGCATGGAATCTCACATTATAGGTACTTTCAGCATTAACATTCAGTTTAGGAACCTTATTGATAATTTCAAATTGTTATTCTATGGTGTGTATGGCCCTTGCGAGGTCTTAGAAAGGAGGATAATGTGGAGTAAACTGAGTCTTATGAACATTATTTGGAATTTTCTTTGGTGCATAGGATGAGACTTCAAAGAAGTCAGATTAATGATTAAAAGAAAAGGTTGTGGTAATATTTCAAGAGGCATGATGGACTTCAATGATTTTTTTTAATGCTAATGACCTTATTGACATCCCTATCAATGGTGCTAAGTATACTTAGATTAAGAAGGGCTCTCTTTCTTCAAGAAGCAAAATTTACAGGTTCATTGTTTCGGCTACTTGGGATGATCATTTTCCGGGTATTCTTATTAAAACTTTAGACAGACCTTTCTCGGATCATAAGATAATCATTCTTAATTGTGATTTAGAGGATTGGGAAGCTCCTCCTTGGAGATGTGAAAGCATGTGGTTGCTTGTACCATATTTTTTAGATCTTTTGGAAACACGGTAGGTCACATTGGATAATGAATTTTGAGGGTCTTCAGGTTATATTTTAGTCAAAAAATTACAAGCTCTTAAAGGTAAAATTAAGGACAGAAAATAAAAATGTCTTCGACAAGATAAATAGGAAATGCGAACAAAATTATCTCCTCACTCAATGGTTGGATCAGAAAATTGATGACGATGATATTACGGACTTGGAAATTATTAATCATGATAATTTGATGTTGGAAAGTGATAAGTTGTCTGATATGAAGGAACAATTCTGGAGGGATAGGTCAAGAATTCGATGGGGATAGAAATACCAGTTATTATCACATAAAAACTAAGATTCAAAGACGTCATAACACCTTTTGCATCCTTAAAATTGACTATGTTATAGTGGAAGACAAGCAAGTAATTAAGAACAGAATTCTAGAGCATTTCAGTTATCGTTTCAAGTTTACAGACGACTCTCATATTTATGTTGGGGACATGAATTTCAGTACTTTGTCGTCAGATGATTCGGTGTGGCTTAAAAGACCTATTGTGTTTTCAAATTTGCAAATCTTATCCAACCGATGTGGTCTTCAAATCTTAATAAACCCAATTCTATCGATGTTTGTTGGAAATCGGGAACCCGAGCATGGAGAACCTAGGTAGAGGGAAAATTCTTCATGGGAATTGAATATATCAGGCAAAAGGAAGTTCAGAAGAGACCACAACTCTGTCAAGTTGTTCTGCAGTGGAGTTCCAGTCAGAAGAAGCTTATTTTCCATGGGTATGCATTTCAGGTCTTCCAGGAGTTGCACTTTGTGTTTTTTATCCGGTGCCCCTTCATGAAGAAACATGGTTGTACAATCGTATGAGTACAGAAACATGTTTGCAAGGAAATTGCATTTGTGTGCAAAGAAAATCATGAGTGGATTAGAGTAATTGACCACTAAACTTATCTATAAAAACATATTTCCAACTATATTTACTCAAACATCTTCTGGCATCACTCCAAAAAAAATAATTGAAAAACTTATTGGAGTAATTGACCACTAACATATCATTTCTCATTAATAAAAGTGAGATTCCATGCTTAATTTATTAGGATTCCAGATAATTAAGATACCACTTGACCTACCAATAGAGTCTAAAGACAACCAACTATTAGCACCACCACCCCAAATTTGTGAAACTATATAATCAGAGCAGGCTTCCAAAAGAGTTTCTTGAAAGACAATAAGGTCAGGATTTTATATAACAATCACCTTTTAACAACCCCTTTCTCTTAGAGCTTCTCAACTCTATACATTCCAAGAGATAATGTTTAACATGATAAAAAAAGATGAAAGAAAACCCAGAAGAAAAAGAAAACAAGCAAAATCAATTATCAAGAGCCAGATGCTCTTGTTCCCTACATTCAAGAAGAGAGATCTTCTCCAATAAGAAGAAATAAAAAATGGGACAAAGGTCTGATCCCTTTTTTTGATTGAAAATACCCTGCAGAAGACCCATTCACCAACACAGAGAATCTAACTAGCTCAACAAAACACCTGATCCTTCTTCTCCATCTTTCCCCATACCCATTTTGTCAAGCATTTCATCTAAGAAGTCCCAGTTGACATGGTCAAAGGCTTTTTCAAATTCAATGCAGGGAGTTTTTCTTCTAATTCTTGAGTCTATGAGTTCATTAGCCACAAGAACTCCATCAAGAAGAATAGAGAAACAAAATTAAAATAACAAGGTTATTATGGAGAATAAAGTAAGTTAAATTATGTGGGTCCATAGCTTCTGCTTTCCATCTTTTAAAAGCAGGCCCAAAGTGGAAGTGCTTCTCTCCAAAGGCATTTTGAAAAAAATTGCCAAACACAATTTTTTGTAAAAGTTTGTTACAAAGTGCTTTACAAAAAAAACAATCTCAAACAGGGCTTCAGTCTAATTTAAAAAAAAAAAACATATTTAGTTTTTAATTTAAGAATGACACCATTGAGATTATATTTATATACTATATTTTTATCGAAGAATCCCTAATTTTATCTTATTTATATAGTCTTTGTGTTTGTAGAAGTTGAAATATTCATTAAAAAATTGTTTCATAAAAGTTAAGCTACTCCATTAAACAAGGTAATATTTCTAAAATTATCCATCTGATTGATTATTATATTATTAGATTTTAATATAACAATTGCGTATAATTTGATAGTCATGTTTATATTCATTATTTAGGTATTTTAAAATACTTTCAACCTATATAAAGTTTACAAATATTCGTGTCATAGTTTGAGAGGTTGATCAATTCTAAGTTTTAGAATATTGTGGTCTATAAGGATAAAACTGGAAAATTAACTATAAATATCTCCCTCTCCTTATTTCCTTAAAACTTATGCAAACTTGACATAACTCGACTTCTATAAAATGGAGAGATAATTAATTTAGTGAGAATCTAATATAAACTCGGATTCTTGTTGCCATTATGTTCTCTCAGTCTTTTTCTTCCATCCTCTTCAGTTTCCTGGAAAAAAAAAATTCTCCCGCAGGGGGGGTTCATTTTTTGAACTAGCAGATTTATAGCCTCGGATCCGGTGAGATATGTTATCATCCAACTGTGCATCAACCCTAGTTATCTTACCTAATAATTGGTCAATGAATTTTTTTCCAAGTTATTATAAGTTATAATCAGATATCACCCAAATATTTGTTGTCATCATACTCCGTTGCCAAAATAACTAAGAGCTCTTCTAAAATAACATCGTTTGTTTTCCTTTTATTATTTTACGAATTATGATTTGAATTATATTTTGTTTGTATTCGTACAAGTATCAATCAATCCTAATAATTAATGATAAATTTTCAGAAGATTGCTTAAGGTTTTTAGGTTTTTATCATCATGATCAGTACCTCCTAATTCTAGTTTTCTCAACTTTAATTTGGATGATATTCTTTTCCATTTCCCACCTTGAGATTTGGAACGAAGATAACCAAATTTACCACCCAAGTTACGAAGGCTATAAAACAGAACACTGGTAAACGGAGATAATGATAGGAGAGATGATATTGAAGAAGCTTAATGATGATCATATAGTTTGGTTAATATCGAATTATGTTCATACATTGGATTACATACATTTACGTGAAGTAACTACGCCAAATTTGACAACCTAGAACAACACTCAATTCTGCCTCAAGTTTATGAAGGTGCAAGTCAAAACATATATAATTCGTCATTTCATTGACATCTTCATAATCAATTTCATAGTCACCATTAGCACCATTATTAATACCACTAGCAACATTGATATCAAAGTATTTCAAATCCACTAATGGAGATTTTTATTTGTTTGACAGAGCAGTTTTCTAAGTTCCCGGAAAGCAAAGTTTTATTTTCTCGCTGCGACAACATTAGCGCTGTAATATTATCACGTGATTGGAAAACAAAGGAAATAGATATCTTTAAAATATATGTGGATACCTTAAACATTCGGTCGATAACTAGAGTAACTCTTAGCTAAATGACGTCATATCTCACAGGATTCGAGGGCCATGCGTATGCTAGTTCAAAAACGCTCCCACACTGGGGAGGTAAATTTTTTTTTTTCTAGTTTCCCTCCTTTAATATGGAAACCATAATGTTTGCTTGAGAAAACCATTTATCTGTGATGCTTAAATTTCAATGATTTCACAAACAAATGGAAGATTCATGCATACCTATATATCGTAAAGCCCATAACCCGTGATCAGAAGGTAATTCGATCTTTCTTGGTTGATGCGTATTTCATATCGATAAGTATTCGTGCTTTTACTTTGATTGCCATAAATAAATTCTGATCACAGGTTATAAGCTTTAGGACATGAGGGTCTGCACAAATCTTTCATTTGTTCATGCAATTGTTGAAAATCTAGGCATCACATGCCACGTGTTTCTCCTTGAAGTATATCTCTGTAATGAATTGTTCCGCTCATCAAACATATTTGTGACGGTGATTTCATATCTTTATCACTCATTATATCAAACATAATATTGAATTATTTATCCATGAAATTGAAGTGTTAGAGAACTGCTTGGTCGAACTCTCCAAGCGTTGGTATGTTAAGTTTAGTTCCAAAACTCATGACTTAAATTGATTATTAAAGTCAACTTCATTATGTTAGACTTAGGAAAAAAAATTTAATGTTAGACTTAGTTACTCACTGAAGACATGAAGACATATTGAAGAATAAACAAAGACACCATCCTTTAAATTCTGTTATCTTCATTGGTCACCACACTTTGAATGATGTACATAGTCAGTGACACCAGAGGGAGTTTGAGGAAGTTTTCACATAAGAGAGGTGCATAGTAATGATTTATGTAATTTTTTTTGTCTACTTTCCACCCAAATGCGATTGCTATCCTTGATGGATTCAATCCAGTTTGTCCTCCACTTATTTTTAGTTTTCCTATTGAATTACCAAGTAATTATATCTTCTAATTGCATCTCTTGTTCACCATTTTTGTGTCTCCAGAAGATTTCATCCACTTTGTACCGATGTGCCATAATTTTTCTTTTTTCCTAAGTACCCGACTTTTATTCAAAATATGAGGATCGGAACTTGTTCTATTAATTTGGGTTTTTAGCAATGTTGATGCTGTGTCTGATGTTACTAAACAAGTTTTTGTTCCACTACCTAATTCTATATTTGGTTTTAGTAAGTTTTTGAACAAGTTTGTAAGCCTTGTTGTAAGAAACATGACCATAATTCAAGTTTGTTGATTTTCGTTTCAAATTAAATCTTATGTTTGTCACGCTCCTACTCCACCATCCATTATGACAATAACAAATTTGATTAGAGAACATAAAATGTTGTGAACCCCCATGTATATAATCATCTTATAATCTTATGCAATGTTTTTATCAAACAAATCCCATATAAGTAACCCATTTCTAAAAATAATATCCCTGGACGCGGTAAAATACAGACCCTAAGTATGCCAAAATGAAAAATCAGAACCTTGAAAATGAAAATATTGATTGTTTTTTATAGTGGTAGTGCACTGGTAGTAGATAGATGAACCAAAGTATTGATGGTGGATTTTAGGCAAGGGCTAAAATCGTAAAATCATGATACTGCATGTTTCTGTCCTGACTTCAGGAATGTATATGACGATTTATATTTTATGATCCGTGAACCATTTCACGATCTCTGACTGAGCGAACATTCCTCTCAGAGCTATGATGAATATGTTTCTCGAAAGGCCTCTCAGCTGAGCGTTCGATGCTTCATACATTTCATCATCACCTTTACATAGAATCAAAATGATTGGGCGTCTCCTAGACATAATGTTTGTTAGAGAGCTTAACGCCTTCAGGACGTCACGCTGCTCGTTGTTCCCTGACTACGTAGAGAGACAATGTATTGAATCTCTTGATGATTGGGCTGTTCCTAGACATAATGTTTGTTAGAGAGCTTAACGCCTTCAGGACGTCACGCTGCTCGTTTTTCCATGTCTATACACCCCCTTCAAATGAGTATGATGCTTCAATTATTTCATATCTCGATTCTGCAAATAGATTAATTCTAGCGTGTCATTCATCAACTGAATTCCTAGAAAATAATCTATTATATCTCATTACTCCATTCCATGGCTGATCCTCAGCTGGATTCCATAGATTAGTTTATCTCATTACTCCGTTCCCTGAATTCTATGGATTAGTAATAGATACTCAATTGACTTTATTTCTCCATTTCATGACTGATTCTCAGCTGAATTTCATGGATTAGTAATAAATATTCAGGGCGTCTGGGCTATCACCGAGTAAGCCCCGAGAAAATGGTGCAAGTGTACTAGATAAAAATGCACGAACGATCACCCGAACGCACGAATGAGCATTCGAAAATATGGACGAACGAGGAACCTATGCAATTAGGAAGGGAAAATATTATTAAATAAAATAAACAAGAGGCGTGGGACCGGGCCCACCGGCCGTCTGATCATGCCATTGTGGCCGGTCCCCTCTTCCGTTATTTTATTTTATTTTAATTTATTATTTCCCTCAACTCATGAAGACTCCTTCATTTGAGCAAACTCCCTTGTTTGAGCGAAACTCTTAGTTTCTTCATACTTTTCATCAAATGTTGAAGAAATAGTGAAAAATAGGGAAAGGTGTCAAGGGACCGGGCCACCTAACCGGACGGCCATGCCCTAGCCGTGGCTGGTCCCACACCTTGTAATTCCCTATTTTCTCATATTATTATTTCCTTCATCTCACGAAACTCCATCGTTTGAGCGAAAACCCTAGTTTTTCAATATTTTCTTAAATATTGCTAAAACCATGAAAAAGCCAAAAAGTCAAATGGTCACATGACCAACTAGGCTGCTCACGTCAAAAATTAAAAAAATTATTATTTTAATATTCTCAAAATATCGGTCGCATGAGCAAAGTTCCACTTGCTCATTCGAGCAAAATTTAGAGTTTCAGTCAAGATCAAACTCTTCTGAAAATCCAAAATATTGCTCAAACGCGCTCCAGAAAATACCAAAACTCTCAGGACTGAGACACGGGCAGTATGGTGACACGGGCATGCCACCTTGACCGACCAAGGTCGGCCCTTAGGATTGTAGGGATCCGGTCCCACATTCTTTAATAATTTTTACCTAATTATCTCTCAATAGTTCATATTGGGTCCAAA
Organism: Papaver atlanticum; assembly: GCA_023531105.1. Taxonomy (NCBI): domain Eukaryota; kingdom Viridiplantae; phylum Streptophyta; class Magnoliopsida; order Ranunculales; family Papaveraceae; genus Papaver; species Papaver atlanticum. The sequence goes on along the minus strand of JAJJMB010002379.1, from coordinate 420,977 downwards.
CTTTCTCCAACCAACTTGGGATTTGCTCAATCGACCATCATATGGTCCCACGACCACCAAATGCCGGTCCATGACCCCTTGGTCGGTCCCTCATCTCTCCATAACTAGGTTTTATTACCTGACGCTCAGACGAGCATTATTTTAATAAATGATTAAACCAGCATTTGATCATCCTTTCACCAACCGGTCAACAAAGGACTTTGGTGCATGCTCACTCGAGCACCTGGGCGCTACATGGTCATCCGTCATCCCATGTAGCCGGTCCTTCCTTCACTAGTGACTTATTTTCAGTAAGTCATTAATTGATCAGCAATTGATCAGGGTTTCGAACGAATGCTCTGAAAATCATAATTATGAGCAAGTTCAAACACTAATAATTTTATGTTGATCTAGCAATCAATATCTGGATTAATTATACAATATTCGGTCCAGTTACCAATATTTTAATATATATTTTATTTGGTCATGCTACCAGTAATTCATTGAATGAGCAATATTTGCTCAGATGCTCGAATATTGATTCAACTATCAATATTCAGTAATTCATCGAATGAGCAATATTTTATCAGATGCTCGAATATTGATTCAACTATCAATATTCAGTAATTCATCGAATGAGCAATATTTGCTCAGATGCTTGAATATTGATTCAACTATCAATATTCAGTAATTCATCGGATGAGCAATATTTGCTCAGATGCTCGAATATTGATTCAACTATCAATATTCAACAATTCATCATACGAGCAATATTCGCTTAGACCATTATGTTGATTCAATTATCAACATCATTCATTCGAGAACTATACGTCCCAGCAGACATGTTCAATCCATGAATCCTAGAGCATTCGACAATCATGCTCGAATGAACAATACTTAGACTTATCGTCTAATCAGTCAACAATTGACTAATTAAATACACGCCTGCCTTGTAGACTCCACAAATCATGAGACATCAATCATATCACATGGGAGGAAATTAATTAGGGTTTTGGTATGGCGGCCTATGGCACGTGTGTCCATCCACGATGAGAAATGTGAGTAAGTCGTGCAAGCAGTTGAGGGAGTTAGCAAAGTAGTGGGTGGACAATCAACCAACCCTCTCACGTACGAGGAACTGGTGCAACCACGATTTCCCACTTTCCCACTCTTTCACTCGAGCAACCGTCACACTTACTGGATATCAATGTGTATACTATTCTGGCAATATAAATAAGTCTCTAAATCCATGATTGAAGAAGATAGACAACGTTCGTCTAAGAAGAATTCTGATCCGAGCAATCAATCTCAGGAATTCAATCAATCAACCAGAACTTATTCGAATTCAACGGTTCACAGAAAACTTGCAGAAACCTTAAACATATTCACAATCCTTGATCACCATATATCTCGCATACTTCTCATCTTCCCTCATACATATCAACCCTTTTCCCTCTTTGTGACTGAATTGACTCTAGAACGACCATTTCTTGGTTTAGGATTGAGTCCTACAGATTGATCTCTCGAACTCAAAGCACTCCCGTGCAGTGCATCTATTTGAGGTTAAGCAGTTTGCTCGGTTGAGGTGTCTCCGTCCACACAGTCGTCTCTCCATTCCCTAAAAAACCAGCAAATCATTTTTCCCCATCAACAGATTGGCGACCACAATGGGAGGTTAATCTCTCGGTTGCAATCTCAATTCGTCAAAATGGTTGATCTTAGGTCAGGTTCAGTTACAAATCCTAACCCAAATAATGCTAGCACTAGAAATAGTGGTGGTACTCCAGAAATTACTCCCGCTTCCAACAACGGTACTAGCGGTACCACTCCCCCTCAAACCAACATCGGAAGCAATCCTCTCTTCGGACGGTCTCTCAAGGAAATCATAGAAAATCCACCTACCATAGATGATCTCATAAAGGTGTAAGAGACTCTCGCCAAAAATCAGACTGATATGGCTGCCACTCAGAAGGAGTTATGCACCTATCTCAAAACTCTCACAGACAAGATGTCATAGAAAGCTCAGGACAAAGGAAAAGCCAAAGAAACATCTCCGGTTGCTGATCCCGAAATCTATCCAATCCACGTGGTAGATGATGATGAAGTCCGCAAAGTTGCAGACGACCCACCCGCAAAGGAATCTACAGGTTTCATCACACTTGAAGACCTGGAATGCTTTCTGGAGGCTCGAGGAAAAGACAAGACATCATCAGTCCACCGTCACCAACCTTACACAGAGGATCCCCCTCCCGAAAGTCTATACTTCTCCAACATTCACACTTTACAATGGAACAGGGAATGCCCGAGAACATGTTTCTCGATTCCTGGAAGCATTAGGAGAACATGAACACAACCATGTTGTACTTTTGAAGGATTTCTCAAAGTCTCTGACAGGTCGATCATACACATGGTACAACAACATCGCACCATGGAGCATCACTAGTTGGGGAGAAATGGTTAATGCCTTTTACCGGAAATACTTCTTCGTCTCAGAGCAGATTACTCTCTCTGATTTAGGAAGAATGTCCCAGAAGAACAATGAACATCCGAACGACTATGTGAAAAGGTTCAGAGCCCAAGCTCTGGATTGTATGACCCGAATGTCACTGAACAAAAACTGGTGGACTTATGCATCAACGGAATAGTCCCGGTCTACAGAGCCTTTATGGAAAATCTCAGGTTCCAGACTTTCTCAGAACTTCATGAAGCAGCCAAGCGATCAATAACTACTGCCCCGGCCTTACTGGAAAGAACAAGAGCTACAAAAGTAGAGGAACCGCAAGAAACCCGAGGCAGTACCAGGCGCCTGATCAACAAGCAGTACAATCTCCAACCTTCCGTGAATGTTGCTGAAGGAAGCAAGAGGAAAACCGAAGCGCAGCAGCATAAGAACGTTCCTCCAGCATCCCATCCTACAAAAGCATTAAGGAAGGATAACCAAACTCAAAATGCACGAGCACCTACTCAGCGTTAGCAGAATGACCAGGAAGAACCAGACTTTCCTTTCCCCATTGAAGAGTTGATCGAGCTATTGGAAGTATAGATCCAAGATGGTGCGATCAAACTAACTCCTGTTAGGAGAGAGCCAACTGAGGAGGAAATGGAGAATCCGCGCTACTGCCGCTTTCATAGGTTTGTCAGTCACCCAACAAGTGATTGCAGAGTATTCAAAGAGAAGGACGATTCAGGATAACTTGGGACTGAAGAAGTACACAAGAATCCTCTCCCAATCAGAACCTTTACACTCTCTGAACAGCTAGTCAAAGAAGTAGTTCAATCATTGATCGAGTATATCTGTGAATTGCTTTATTTATCCAAGGCTCAAAGGAATGACATGTTTGCATCTTTGAATCATATAATGTCCGGTAAACGTCTGTCCATTCTAGAAACACTCCCCGAGCCTCCGGTCACTGACAAAGAGATGTACGACTGGGGACTTCTTTACCACGGTCAATCTCAAAGGAAATGAATTCAAGAGAGTATTGGTCGATGTTGGCATGGATATCAATATTATCCCTTTGAAGACTCTCAGAGCTATAGGCATCACTCGACAAGAAGCCACTTATGCTTCTATCTCAGTCAGAGATCACAGTGGAATACCCAGGGACGCATATGGTTACATCGTTCTCAAAATGAAAAATGGGGCAACCTGGGAGGAAACCAAGTTTCACATAATCAGGGAAGATCCATGATATGATTTGATCCTCGGACGGATGTGGATTCATGCTGAAAGGGTAACTATAACCCCTTCAATTGCACATTTCTCTGTTGAAGAAAGCTCTGATTCGGAGGAAATAAAAGAAACTCCACCGTTCGAACATATGGATAAAGTTAAAGCCTTGATGGAGCTCACACAAAAACCTGAAGAGAACGCGCATGCATTCGTCATAAGGTTCAACACCCAGGCAAGTCTTATTCCCCCTCATGGGTCCATATTATCAACCTTAAAACACGCTGCCCTGGTCCGTGGACTTGCTCACAACCTGGATATTACCAAACGTTATGAGTGGGTGGTATCGCCTTAACAATATTTTACTAAATAGTTGAATGTGGAGCCTCTTCAAACTGAGCATCTCATCGTGAAATTCGTTACTGAGATGATGGACAAGTGCAACAAAGAATACCTTGGAAATTCTTTTGTAATTTTACACGGGTGTCCACATGTGCCGCAAGATTGAAAAGCTCCACGATCATGGAACCTGTTAGAGCATAGCTCGGTTGAACCCACCAATATGATGGACAAGTGCAACAAAGAATACCTTGGAAATTCTTCTCTAATTTTACACGAGTGTCCACATGTGCCGCAAGATTGGAAAGCTCCACGAGCATGGAACCTGTTAGAGTATAGCTCAGTCGCACCCACCAAGCGTTGGTATGTCAAGTTTGGTTGTCATATTTTAGTGAATCAAAACTCATTTAAAGAGTCGCTTGATTATTTACTAGAGTCAACTTCGTATAGGTTAGCTAGAAAGTTACTAGGATATGAGACTTAAAAGTATTGCATGAAGACTTTGAAGAATATGAAGAAGTAAAGAACTACAACGACGACATCATCCTTCCTCTTGAGGTTAGTAATATTTGACTTGAACTATTTCATTCCTAACGTATCTTTCAAGTCGTTCATATTGAAAACGTAACTGCGAAGCTGTGAATGATTATACTCTAGTTAGACATAGTATTAAGGAATTACAATACGAAGATTAACGTCTATCTTTTGAACTTCGTATATAAGATATCGACATAATCGTATGAATGCTATTGTGATTATGTATGGGTATGGGTAAAGATTTCGTCCTAGGAAACAATGTTTTACATTCGTTTAAAGGAAGTACAATTCATAAACTTGTTTTGTGAATCGAAAGGGAAATCGCTAGGCTTATTGGTATTGTTATTAATTGCAAATCTTTGGATTACCAATATGTGTTTTTAGTATAACCGCTCAAACTAGATCGAAATGTCGACGGGGATCTTTAGAACTGTTTGTAGATCTAAAGACGTCTTGGGATAATCCATCGTTAACATACTCCATTCTGTGTGTGATTGATCACAAGAGATTCAAGTTGTTTGTGTGCAGGTGTTTATTGAAGATCTAAGAAGATTTGAAGACAAAGAAGATTTCTTATTTGAGTTCATAATCTTTGGTGTGCACAAAACTTGATCGGCTGGAGGGATCCAACTATAATCGGTTTATCTTTGTGATAACCTTGATTGATTAGTTCAGTAGATCGACATCAATACATTTCTTTGTGATTCATAGTATTGATTGCATAGTCTAAACAATTACTTTGGTAGTTGTTGAATAGATTGATCTAAGAACCAGACAAAGGAGTTTATTGGGATAAACGGAAGATCCTTTTGTCAAACTCATATCACTTTGTTTGAAAAGAGTTGTTACCGAACATAATTGTTGTTCCTTTACTATTTGGAATACGAACCAAAGGAATTGTTCCAAGTGTGTGACTTATTACAAGTTGGAGGCGCAGGGATACTGAGGGAACTAGGTGAACTATAGGTTTAGTTGCTTGGTCTCAACTATACGAAGTTGGTTTAGATTTTGTATAATGGCTTAATTCTTATAGTATTCAATTCTGGAAAAGGTCCCGGAGTTTTCTGCATTTGTGGTTTCCTCGTTAACAAAATCTTGTTGTGTCTTTTACTTTTCTATTTCCGCAATTATAATTGTTTTTATTATAATTAGAAGTAAAATACACAAACGTTAATTCCTCATTACTTGATAGCAATCCTATAGTGTTTGGTTAAGTCCGAACCTATTATCAAGTAATCATACTTCGTTGTTGTATTGTCTCGACCTTTTATCCATAGTCAATCATACAAGTTATCTTGTTGTCGTATTTTCTCGATCTCGTATCCATAGATGATCACACGAAGTGTGAACCGATTAGTTGTATTGTCTCGACTCAGTCCATAGATAATCACTTTCGGAGAAAGGACTTATAGATGGAAATTTTTTAGATTGAGGTATATTTTTGTACGCTCGTCTTTTCAATTGGTATCAGAGCCGGCAAACACGAAAAGATCTAATAATCTGTGTTTGGTGCGATCCGACCTATAAGAAATTAAATTTATGTCTGATTCAGTTAACGTAGAGCAAGAAGATGATATACTTCAGAAAGGATATTTGTTTTAAAACCTGATAAACAGCTCAACACTGTTAGTTCACTAGTGGAACACAACTCAGGAAATATTAACCATGATGAGTTAATAAGAAAACAAATACTTGTGACAAACAAGTCAGATTCAGGTGACAATGATGAGATTAAATTTTTCATAAAGCTTGCAGAAAAATATAATCTAAAAGATAATATATATTATCCTTCTGCCGAGAGAATCGTCAGAGAATTTCTGATAAAAACCAGGTTTCATGAAGAAACTGTCTCTCAAGAATATCTTGAAGTTCATGAACCTAGAGACATGATGGTAATCACATCTAGTCTATATCAAGATAAAAATACTCCTCTATTTTTTCTTGAAACTGAATCTGAAGGATTCAAGAATGATCAAATCAGTAAAAATCTTATAGTTAAGAAAAGGATATGTAATCCTGATTCACAAAATCTCTTAACTAATAAACAACATCTTAATTCTAATAGTCTAAACGCTTGCAAGAATCAAAAGAGATTTGTTTCAAGGAATAATCCAATGACTATCACTTGGTCAAGCAGATCTGCAAAGAGGGATTATCCTATAAACTATGGCAATGATCAGCAAAAAACTAATGATTTTAGATCATGTTGTTTTGTTATTGATCAATTGTCTAAAATAGAATCCAGGAAACAATCTCATCAAATGATGTTGTCATATTCCAAGAAATTCCTGGGTCGATAAAAGAGTTCTGATTATGTCACAACTCAAAAGAATTTGTGTCACGCTTATGATGTTGTTCATCAATCTGATCATTCTGTTAAATCAGACCACTCCAGCTATGACTTATTAAAAGAAGTTTATTCTTGGAATAATCCCAAAAGGGAAGATATTCGAAAATATCATGATGGATCATGTTCCACAAAATTTGAGCTATCACAAGCTCACTCCAACAACTGATGTTGGTGATCGGAATTTCCCTAGATGTGCTCGATTCAACTAAATGGGAAGTTCTTAAAAAGAGCACAAGAACATGAAAGAGGTAAAATACTACACAATTTACCTGTATAATGAATATCTAAAGAATTTTTCTAAATTTGGAATACTTCTTCTATTTTTAGAAACTTACTTTCGATGTTGGAGAATTCATGACAAAATTGGGCAAGGTAATGTCAAACCCTCTAAATTGCATTAATTTGGAAAAACTCTCAATGTTTCTTCCCTAAGTATATATATATATATATCAAATAAAAATACCTTGATTAGGTATGAGTAAAACTTGGAAACCAAGTCCTATTTGATATTTATAAAAACCATCTTAAGAACCGATTCCTTTCTCAAGTTTTTGCTGAGGTTCAAGATGGATAAAAATACTATTGATATTAGTTCACAATTACAAAAGATTGAAACATGTCCTCCCGCTGAGATTAAGTGTTATTTCTCAAGGGAACACAAGAAGAATCACATATCTTGTGATCTCATGTTCTATTTAATGAGGGACTTTGAAATTGCTCAAGAACAATTGGAAGCTTCTGTAAAGAATGAAAAATGGCTTGAATCAACTCTTTTGAAGTTGATCGTCGAGGTGAACCTCTTAAAGAGAAGATTCAATCTTCTAAAAGAAAAGAGAATACAGAAGAACCTGATTTCTGGAGAATCTTCAGTAAACAATAAGAGCACCACTAGAGATTAAGTCATATACTGCAAGACTTAATCGGGAAAATAGATATCAGTTTTGATAATTTTATAAGGCCTATTTTGAATAAAACTATCTATTATTTAATGAATAAAATTATTATTTTATAATTTTTCTTGTGATAGTTTTTCGATTATATATCCTGTGCTTGAATGCTTTATATTATTGCTATGTATGTTATGGGATGTTTGATTTCGGTTTTCATAACCTTAATATTGAATCTCATATGGTGTGAACCCTTATGGTTTGGGTGACTTTTTGATTTAGCAGGATTGAGTTCTAACCCATGTTGGTAGGCTTTATCAAAGGATCATAAGGGGTTCTGATTGAAACTAATATGTTAAAAAGTCACAATATGTTGAATCGTTTTTGGTTTAGCATAAAAGCATATGTGTTTCGGGGTTTCAACTTTTGCATCGCATTAGTTAAAACCGATTCTCAACCTTTCTATGGTAAAGGTTGCTCTTTATTGTTGTTCTTTTGTTTTGGCGGGAGGATGACAACACAACGGGGGAGAGTTCTATGTGAACTTACGCTTAATGATATATCTTTCTGGGGTGAAGAGGATGCGGAACTTGAGGTAACGAATTTGTTAGTTAATCGTTTTCCTGTTTAAGAAAAGCCTGATTTTATTGCATATATTTATTGCTTTTGCTTAACAAAATTTTGGTACAATTGATGTTTATTCTATTATTTGTGTATGGATGTATGTGAGTGATTCAATTTTTTCCGGTTAAGAAAAACTATTGTTATCTTTCTTTATGGTGTTGTATCAATTGTTTAGGCTTACGAAATTTCGGTGCAATTGTGGTACTATAATGTCTATGTTTGTTTCAATTGCTTCCGATTGAGGTAAATAATTATGCAAGTTGATTTATTTGGTTCGTATGAATTGTTTATGGTTTAACAAAAAGGTTTTCGGGATCATTTGTTTAGTCCAATTCGATTCCGGATAAGAGAAACTAAGTTAATTATTATCTAAGTTAGACTCATCAAAGTGGAGGTTTCGGTTATTCAAGTCTAATCGAATGCCATGACAAGAAATATTAGTTAACTAACCTAGTATTTGTCTTGTCTAAAGTTGAAGGTCTAAGTTATTGTCTGAATAATTAGTGCCTGATAAGAAAAATAAAGTTAATTCTGATCTTTATTTTGGTCTTATCGAAACAAGTGATTGTACTTTTGCAATTGGTTTAGGAAGGGAACTAAGTTTCTTAGTCAATTTGTTAAACTATTAGGGAAAATTGCTTCGGGCAATTGTTTCCTCGATAACATATCAAAACCAAATTACTTGTAGTTTCGGTTTTGGTATTGGTTATCTAAAATGGTATGTGAAACCTTCGTGCTTAACTCTTATAGATTATACAATTCTTTTAGTTTGTAAGATCCTTTAGGTTTTTGGTATTTGCTCGTACCTTTGTCATTTTGTGACAAAAAGGGGAAGAATATATGGAGAAAACAAAGTGATTTGTAATCACTTAGGAAAGGACAATTGTGCTTAAACGTAATATCTAACGAAAGAGTAAAGCATTGACTAAGGGGGAGAAACATATCATATTGATACTTGTGGTTATCTTAACTACAAAGGGAATAACAAAGACGTGCGGATTGAAAATATACCTATCTTACCTTTAAGGGGAGTATTAGCTTTGTTATTATAATGTCAACAGCGGCATTTATGGATTGAATGTATACAGGTTATTGTGCTGTTGAAACTTGGAATCAAGCGTATATGTAATGAATTTTTGTAATTTGTTTATCCATATGATGTAAGAGTTTTGTCACTAAAATTGACAAAGGGGGAGATTGTTAGAGCATAGCTCGGTTGAACCCACCAAGCATTGGTATGTCAAGTTTGGTTGTCATATTTTAGTGAATCAAAACTCATTTAAAGAGTCGCTTGATTATTTACTAGAGTCAACTTCGTATAGGTTAGCTAGAAAGTTACTAGGATATGAGACTTACAAGTATTACGTGAAGACTTTGAAGAATGTGAAAAAGTAAAGAACTACAACGACGACTTCATCCTTCCTCTTGAGGTTAGTAATATTTGACTTTAATTGTTTCATTCCTTACGTATCTTTCAAGTCGTGCATATTGAAAACATAACTGCGAAGTTGTGAATGATTAAACTCTAGTTAGACATAGTATTAAGGAATTACAATACGAAGTATAACGTCTATCTTTTGAACTTCGTATATAAGACATCAACATAATCGTAAGAATGCTATTGTGATTATGTATGGGTATGGGTGAAGATTTCGTCCTAGGAAACAATGATTTACATTCGTTTTAAGGAAGTACAATTCACACTAGTGGAAAATGGGCTATCTGGGACATAACGAAATGACACAAACTAAATATCTTAAAATAACAATATACGGAAAGTGTCGTTGACTAAAGTCAAAGTATCGTTGTGTTAGGACTTTTGTTGACTTAGACAACGATACCTACTTCTTGTACTGCTGACTAAAGTCAAGATGTCGTTGTATCAGGACTTTAGTTGACGTCTGCAACGACATTTGAATAGTATTGTTTCAGTGGTAAGATATTTCACTTATTGATAAATAAATAAATAAATAATATATATTCCACCGAAACGGTTGGATCAAAAACAAATGAACGACGGGATTAAGTATCTCACCTCAACCCTATCTATCTTTATCTTATCCCAACGGAGAGAGAGAAACAGAATCCTTCTCTCTCACCTCTTTCTCTCCTTTCTCCGCCTCTCTTTCTCCTTGAACTGATGAAATCAGAAAAACCACTCATTATCAAAAATTAAACCTAAACCTGCGAGAACTCAATAATCTAAGCTCATATCTGCAAACCCATTTTACAGAAATTAGAGTAGATTTTGAAAATCTAAGAAAAATCATGTATTCTAAAAAGTAGAATGATAGATTTATGTTTTTGATTTTGAGGTGAATCTGCGAATAATATATTTTGTTCTTTACAGGTTTGATTTTATCTATAGTTTCTTTCTTTCCTTTATATTTTTAACGCTTGATTATTTTTGGTCGACTTACAGTGGAAGAAGTTAATGAAGAATTCGGTATACGTAGCAAAAGTTTTAAAACTGGGATATGAAGAATCTGGTCCAAAATTGAATTTGATCTGTCTTTATCCGAATTGGTAAATCCAACAAGAAATCAGATGTATGTTAATATCCTTTTCCTCTGATTCTTGTTTTTTTTTCTTTTGTTGTTAAAAATTTTGGGATTGTTATTGGCATATTTTTTTTTATAGTTCTGGTAATTATGCTTATTTTTTATTTTGATTTGCAGACAAATGGGTTTTATTTGATTCATAGGCTACTTGAACTTGAAAGATGTTGATGGATGGTAGAGATTCTCACAGTAAGGAAGTCCTACTAAGAGCAGTGGTATGAGATTTGTGAATGTTTAAGTTTAGGATTGCTTAAAGTTGTTGGGTTTGTCTCTAATTTGCAGGAGAGAAAGGTATCTCATGTACCTAGGAATTGGCCAGGATTGTATGTGACTGAAAAATTGTTGCCATTACAGGTCTGTGTGGAAACTTGTTCACCGAAAGTCTGAAAGAAGCTTAAAAAGAGATATTTTGGTCAAGTAAACGTTGGCCATCGATATTTGGGTGGAAGTGGGACTCCTGGTCATAAAGCTGCAGAGGTGAAAAATCAATACATATTCACACATGGTTGGATTGGTCATAAGTGTTCTTGATGTTATTTTTGTGATAATTCCATTTTGTTTGAACTTTCTGTAGGTGGATTTAAAATTTGTGCATAGAACTCTTAAGACATGCTGCTATGGACCTCCATATGAGTGGAAACTGGCAATTCTGCTGGGTAAGGATCTCACTTGGTGAAGTTTGTGGATTCTCTGCTAAGTTTCTGTCAATTCTCTGTGTTTGTTTTAGATCAGGATCTCAATCGCTTTGTGAGTTCAGGATTCTTAAGCTCACTACTCCTAGTTGTAGTCTCTCGACCTTGATTACTATATACTATCTTGTTTTCATTTATTACTTCAATATTATACACAAATCAATTGCTTGTATGTTGTTTGTTTGTGATTAACATTTGGGGATTTAAGCCATTTAATATCCGCAACAATGGCTCGCGTTACTTGCTGTTTGAGGTTCCATGGAACTATGATTTGCAAAAGCTTGCTGTTATCTGCAATTTTAACTAAAGAGTATTTATGGTTGTTCTACATAACCTTTCATAAGTGACCTTAAAGCAGAAGTGTCCTTAGCATAATATTTCATTTGTTTTGTTAGTTCATTTCCTGCATCATGATTTAACTTATTTTGTAAGGATTAAGGAATGTAATGATTGTATGTTTCAATTTATAGTTTAGTATTTTTTGTAAGTTAATTGAGTCATAGTCTGGTCTATGGATCGATTAAGAAAATCTGGGACCAGATTAGTTGGGCAGGCATCCCTTGTCTATGTATAATATGGTTGGAAACAGTTTCCCGTATGTTATGGTCGATACATAAAAATTTAAAAACTTATATGTTTAAGTGTAACGGGGTAAGGGAGGATTTCTATCTAGTTTTGTGTTTCTTAAAGGGTTTGATTAAGGGAGAATTTTTATCTAATTTTGTGTGTTTCAGGTTCTTGATGTGTGCCTATCATTTGTTGTACATAGAGGGGTAAGTCATGGAAGGAAAGTGGCCCCCTTGTAGTTGGAAGGTAAGTTTCATTGTTATGGTTATGTTTACTGATACTTGTTATTTTATTTGGTGGTGAGGGTGTTAATGGAAAAGCATTCACACCTGTAGTTGGTGAACAATCATTACCAAATTGCTTGGCATCAAATTCAAGGTATCCATAATCTCAGTCTAATAAAAATCATACCCTCAGAATTTTCATGGGTACCAGCAGTCATGCTCTTTCTCAGGTAGAATTTGCAACTAAGAATTTTCATTTCTTAAAGTTCGTTAATTGTACTCATTAATCTTTGCCTTTTTTATTTAAATCCAACATATTACACGTCTCACCTGTTTTACATATGCATCTCTATTCTTATTTGAATTTTTCTTTTTACAAGCTTTTCTTTTGGTTTCTGAAGCTCTGTACCTATCAGGGCGTTGCCATTGAAAACTATAACGCAGAGACTCCAACAGGCCATGGCAAGTCTTATGTGTATGTTTAGTAGTTGGTGTTCCATTCTTGGCTTCTCACTGTCATGCTGCAACTAGGTTCCTACTGAGGTTTTTGGTGTGCTGATATTGGATTGCCTAATTTCCGTAAAGTGTGTAATGAGATTGAACAAGTGGATAGATATTTTGCAGGGATGTCTCTCATATCATTTATTGGTTCTTACCTCCACTTGTATGTGTATTGCAGCTCAATGATGTACCTAATCTTGTGATCCCAAGGGTTAGCTATGAACTTGTTACTCAAATTAGATAATAAATAAAGATTCTAGTTCTTGTTCATGCTGGTAAGTTGTTTATTTTTTTTATAGCCGTCTCTTAGTTTTATGCTATAGGAAGTTTGAACTTGCAAGAATGGTCTTCTATGAACCCAAGGGTTAGCTATGAACTTGTGTTTTTCTCTTGCAGTGTATGTTTTGGTTCTATTTACTATTTCTTTTAGGAAACAAGAATGGTCTTCTAGTGCCACACACTGCTACTGACCAAGGTAACTGAATAACTAAGTCCTTTATTTAGCTTAGAATCTTTGAAAAGATGACATCGATGATAAAGACTACATCGAGTTCGGCTACTTTTTTTAAGGACCGCATCCATGTGGTTTTTGGAACAAGAATAGACACTAGGATTCAGTAGTGACTTTGCAATTAGCATTCTCCCACTCATTAGGTAGCATACATGTGCCTGTCCTTCCTACTATTTTATGCGGACGCGTTAACATGTTTTGATACTTATTGATTATATTGATGTGCCATGTTATTAACTCTGATAGAATTATGCTTCACTAGTCATGTAACCTAGCATATAAGGTCTGACATTTTACTCTTCTTCTGAATGTAGTTCGATAACCTTTATGGATTCCGATGGTCTCATGAGGGCCACTGATGTCAAGATTGTTGTTGTTGTTGGGTAAGGATATGTTGGAAAGAGTTGTGCTTCTGCTCTTAAGCAAGCTGGTGCCCAGGTCAAAATCACTGAAACTGATGTCGAAATCTTTAGAACTTGTAGCACTTCTCTTTAAGAAACCTTAAACTTACTATTTAAGAATTGATTCCTTTCTTGTATGATTTTTTAACTAAATCATGAATATAGTATTAATGAAATGGAATTGTCATTTTCTAGTGGATGAATCAGGCTTTTATTATTTGAATTTCATTTTAATTTTGGTTGGCGTTTGAATTTTATTTTAATTTGAATTGGCATTTGAATTTCAGCGCAATTTGATCAAGTTGAGTTTGAATCAGAATTATTTCAGCTCAGTCAGAATAGTCAGAATGACTGCTGTTAGTCAGCCGGATCTGATTCATTTTTTTTCAATAGAAATTAAATGTACGACGCAATCCACGTGTCTTATCTAGCGACAACTCGAAAGTATCGTAATTCTGAGTCAACTTGAAAGTGTCATTCCAGAAAAAGTCACTGAATCTACGACACTTTCTGCGTCAACTCAAAAGTGCCGTATAACTGGTTAATACGACACTTTCCAACTATCTTAAAACGGGTTTTTTTCCACTAGTGTCATAAACATGTTTTGTGAATCGAAAGGGAAATCGCTAGGCTTATTGGTATTATTATTCATTGCAAATCTTTGTATTACCAATATGTGTGTTTAGTATAACCGCTCATAACTTGTTTATGTATCTTGGTAAAACTATTCACAATGCCTGACTTTTGTATTGGTATGACTTTTATTAGTGAAACCGATCTTAAGTAATTACCTAAGATGGTATGATCGATATTTTGTAATTTGTATGACCAACTATAGACATTGGGGAACCGATCCTAGTAAGAGGTGCAACCGATCTCAAGTATGTGGAATCGATCCTTGTAAGAGGTACAACAAGTCTTAGGAATTGATAACCGATCCTATGACTTGTGCAACCGATCACAAGTAAAATACCATAAATATGTGGTAACCGATCCTAGTACCTAGTCAACAAATTTTTGGAAAGCTAGTGTGACCGATCCTAGTACCCACATGGAGGTAGAACCGAAGCTTTGTGTTTTGGTAGAACCGTGAAACCCATTAATGGTGATTTGATAGGATAATCAATCACATAGTTCTTCGAAGTCAGATGAACCAATTCTAAACTTGTTTGGAAGTGTGGAAAATCGGTTCCAAGATTGTAAATATGAAAAAGGATTTACAAAGTAAAGATGTAGACATACTTTGAACATGTGCAGTAACTCTTATCTTTTATTGTTCAAAGATATTCCTTAATAACTAAAGGAGAATCCCAGATCGAAATAAATTGAGAATATTTTAATTAAGGTTTTTAGTTCTATATGCTTTTAATTTCAAGCAATTAAACGCATATCTTTAGAAAATAGAAATTGGTAATGTGCATTTACTAATTGGAGATTTTCTACTGAGATTTCGGTCAATATTTGGACAGTGCATTTCCAGGAATTATGAAAACCGTATTTGGAATTTATTGCATATCTTTGAGAATATTTGGTTATGGAAATTCCTTGGTGTCCAAACTTCCTTTGTCTATAAATATTGAAGTTTGCATTTCGAGCAAACTAATCCTCAGAGCCAGCAAAACTACCTAGTTGTGTTGTTACTGGTGGAGCCGTCTATTCGGAGAGGAAAGTACCCTAATTAGACGAAATCTTTTACGACCGCTCGTTTTAAAGACTTATTTGGGATTGAGAAGCTCTACGAGTACCGTTGGTGGGAAACTAGATAATTGCAGTTTATTTTTAGTTTTCGATTGATTTGATTGACTAACGGTTGTTGAACTTTGATTGCACCTAGTTTGTTTATGCTTGAGAATCTTCTCTTTTGATATAAGATTCACTCAAACTAGATCGAAATGTCGACGGGGATCTTTAGAACTGTTTGTAGATCTAAAGACGTCTTGTGATAATCCATCGTTAACATACTCCATTCTGTGTGTGATTGATCACAAGAGATTCAAGTTGTTTGTGTGCAGGTGTTTATTGAAGATCTAAGAAGATTTGAAGACAAAGAAGATTTCTTATTTGAGTTCATAATCTTTGGTATGCACAAAACTTGATCGGCTAGAGGGATCCAACTATAATCGGTTTATCTTTATGATAACCTTGATTGATTAGTTGAGTAGATCGGCATCAATACATTTCTTTGTGATTCATAGTATTGATTGCATAGTCTAAAAAATTACTTTGGTAGTTGTTGAATAAATTGATCTAAGAACACGACAAAGGAGTTTATTGGGATAAACGGAAGAGCCTTTTGTCAAACTCATATCACTTTGTTTGAAAAGATTTGTTACCAAATAGATTTGTTATTTCTTTACTGTTTGGAATACGAACCAAAGGAATTTTTCCAAGTGCGTGACTTATTACAAGTTGGAGGCGCATGGATACTGAGGGAACTAGGTGAACTATAGGTGTAGTTGTTTGGTCTCAAATATACGAAGTTGGTTTAGATTTTGTATAACGGCTTAATTCTTAGAGTATTCAATTCTGGACAAGGTCCCGGAGTTTTTTTGCATTTGCGGTTTCCTCATTAACAAAATCTTGTTGTGTCTTTTACTTTTCTATTTCCGCAATTATAATTGTTTTTATTATAATTAGAAGTAAAATACACAAACGTTAATTCCTCATTACTTGATAGCAATCCTATAGTGTTTGGTTAAGTCCGAACCTATTATCAAGTAATCATACTTCGTTGTTGTATTGTCTCGATCTTTTATCCATAGTCAATCATACAAGTTATCTTGTTTTCGTATTTTCTCGATCTCGTATCCATAGATGATCACACGAAGTGTGAACCGATTAGTTGTATTGTCTCGACTCAGTCCATAGACAATCACTTTCGGAGAAAGGACTTATAGGTGGAATTTTTTTAGATTGAGGTATATTTGGGTACCCTCGTCTTTTCAGAACCCCATTTTCATAGGAATGCCGAATCAACAAAAGATCTTCAAGGCAAAAACAATCAAGCCTATCAAATTTCATGAAGGAGATTTTGTTCTCAAAGCAGTTGATCAACATGGATGGCAAGGAGAATGTGGCAATAATACATGAGAATTGGCTCAAAGCATTTGACACTTGAGACATTGGACGTTTGAGGTACTGGATGTTCAAGACACGAGCACCCAAAACACCTGGATTTGGTATTTAGGATTTTATTTCACTGTATTTCAATTCCTCCAAAATGTTTGCAATACTTGCATTCAGTATTTGAATTCATTAATTAATCAAAGTTCATTTTATTTAATGAAAATCTCTACCAAATCCATAAGAAAATTCTCAATCACCTACTTATCCAAAATCAATCAAAACCAAAACCAAAAATAAAATCGCACGCCTCTTAGAAGTTCAAAGTTCAAGAGATCATGGAAGAAAAACTAAACGAAGCCACCAAAGTAAGATTTCTTCTCTTATGCATTCTTCAAGACTTGCAGAGCCGTCTTCTCCAATTCTAGGTTTTCTGTCAATCTAGCAACCTTGGCCTCCTTCTCCACCACAGGGTCACTGGGAAAAGGTGCATTGTTCTCAATCACATGCTTGATAGTGGTGATCCTTTGACGAAGCCACTTTACATTAAAACCAAGCTCCTCAGACTTTCCCAAGTTATACTCCCAATCAAAGAGTATATCTTGAGTAACAGTACTTCTAGCTCTGGTCCGTATATCATCTATGACACGCAAGATAGCTCCTACTTATATTGTCAAGAAGTAACTACGCTTGGGGTATTTTGCAGCAACAATGTGACCATACATCTTCCATAGCTTCTCATAAATATCGGCATATCCAATGGGAACGCTAAATCCACCAACTGGTGTATGACATTGGAGTAACTCACCGAATGGAAGATCGAAAATGATCCCTGCATTAGGGTATTCGTGCACCACTATGCAATTCTCAATCATTGGAGCAACTTCAACAGTCATGGAAATAGTTTCTTCTATTGCTGGAGCAGTCTCTTCTTATCTTGGCCCGGTTTCTTCAATCTCTGAAGTAAAAAAAATTTGAGTTTCGGTCTCAGCAACAACCTTCTCACGTCCCTGAAGTGTAGAGATGGTTGTCTCATTATCAATGAACACCAGGTTGCTCGAATCATCATTATTGGTTTCATTATGCTCAACTCCATCGTTTTCTACTTAATACAGTAGGGATACGGATTAGAATTTTTCAACCTTGGAATTCAAATTGCAATCATAAAATTCAGAAGTAAAGTGAAGCAACATCATCAAGATACTTCATTATGCATCCAAGACACAAGCAAATTGAAAAAAATCACAAAAGAGGTGTTTCACAACAAGCATGTCTGGAGTGGTTTTATACTTCCCTGTACAAAGAGACGATATGGGAGCAATTGGTAAGGAATCTAAGGTTGAGTTATATATCATTCTCTTCGTATGGATGTCCTCTACAATATATCCAAAATTCACAGCAATTTGATAAACGAGCAAAACGATGTGGCAAAAACTTTGGACTACATGACAAGTGAAAATTTTCTGGAAACCTCCTGGAAGTTTACTGCTTCATCGATTTAGACCCCTAAATGTGCTCAAAACTAAAAAAGCTTCTTTGATAAGGCTTGTAAATTTCCGAGGATGAAAACACATGAGTAGATCACGAAAATACGACATCGGACGAAGATTCTACAACGTTTTCATTAAAAGGCCGAATTCTGAATTTTCTGGTGACATATTTCGGAATTTTTTTCATTTATTCACATGGGTTCTCTCTCATTCATTCACAAATCAGCAATTTCATACTTCTATGAATAAAATACAGGAGTAACACTTACTTGAGGGGTCTCTAAGCCGTTCAAAGAATCAATGTTGCCGGAATCACTATTATGGGCATTATTGCCGTCATTCGGTTGCAACTCTGGAGAATTCTCTTTATCACCATCTTTTGAAGACGAATGAGCATCATCAACGCCTTCTTTTTCTATAAGAATTTCTTCTTGGATATATCAGCAACAATTATTATTACTTCAATAAAGGGATATCATAATTGATTATGAAAAGAAATACTTACATCGACTTCCTCTGCATCGACACTGGGTTCACGAATTGCTTGCCCAGGAGCAAGTCAAAGGCCATCAATACTCGAATGAGCAAAATTCTGAAACAAATTAACAACTATTTGTTTGATTTCCTAATTATACGGATAAGAAAAAGTCATGACGGAGGAAACATCGACAACTCACCAAAGAAACGGCTGGGGACTGCACATCATTTTCTAACATCCTGTAGTCCTTACTTCTGGGTTCTCCGCCCCGTGGATTTTCTTCCATTTCCGTGAAGTCTACATTGATCCGAGATCTCACTACATGATCGTCCTGTGGTGAAGTTAATAAAATGGTTAAGGTGCGGTTATCCCATCTTTACAAAAGACATTAGAAGAATACTTACTTGCGAACATCCTGGAAGTGCTTTTCGTTTATCACCACTGGAGGGATACTTCAATCTTGGTCGAACGAAAGTCATCTCAACCGAAGGAGGCTCTTATACCAGGGTTTGAACATCCATTCTTGAAAGTTATATAACCTGTAGTTTCGTAGGAAACCCGGTTAGAACAAGGGTACAAATATTCACGCCCATTCAAATGTGTACAATCTAAAGAAGCTTTAAGTTGGTCGACTAATGGCCTACTCTTTCGAACATCTGGGACGCATTGATCAAGACCCATTTGTCGAGCTGCTCTATCGATGTTATTTCATCCACTATAAACTTTCCTTGCATTACTAATACTAGGTAACCAGGAGTACAACTCATTTTGAAGGGTCTCTCACCATCACTCAGAGGTCCCAGAAGTACCTTTCTTGAAGTTGCATCCGTAGAGATGTCATCTCTGGAAGTGCCATCATGGGAATCAGTCATCTTTGCAAAGTCGTTGTGACATCCATACAACATTTCTACTTCAGTATGTCATCCATAGATGCAAATTTCATCAAAGCAGTGGAATTAAAACACAACAAACAATAAAGATGCTCAACGTCTACAAAAAGGGTAACTCTCCAACTCTTACCTTTTTACAATTTCACTAGCTGTAGTGACACAAAACTTCGAAAACCTGTTCGTTCCTTCAAACCTGCAAAGACGAAAAAAAATTCATTATTTAAAATCATAACTTGATTTTCATAAAACTGTGAGCAATTCACATAATTTCACCATGAGCAATTTGCATAATCTCATTGTGTGAACATTCACTGATTTTCTTCTGTGTGAACATACACTATTAAATCACAAATTCACATAAAACATTATTTCATCGCAAACAATTGTTTGCTTTCAACAATTGCTGAAAACCAAAGTTCGGTTTTGCAAAATTTTAATCATGAGTAACTCATGTATTATTTTTTTACGTGAGTGAATTCTTAAAAAAAAAAAAAAAAACTTCGACGTGAGTGAATAACTCACGTAAATCAGAAAAAACAAAATTTTACGTGCATAACTCACGTACACAAAAAAAAAAAAAAATTGTTTTGCTCAAACGAGCGTTTGTCTATCAAATAGAAGTCTTTTCTATTTTGAACTAGTCCAAATAAATTTTTATGAAAGCTCATAGACAAAATTTTCTTCACTGCAATTGGATCATATCTATTCAAAAAATATATACATATCTCTTTCATATTAGGGATTATTGTTTGTTTCTTATACTAACGGACGGACGTACATTCGTTTCCTAAAACAAGTTTTCATAAAATTCACGCATGCATATACACATATGGGTTTTGAACAACTCATGAATAACATATAGAATTTCAAAATAAAAAATAAAAAAATTACGTACCTGGTCGGTGCCGGCCGGAACTGGCCGGACGGTGATCGGTGATGCCGATGGCGACTAACTCCGGTGATGTTTTTTTACTCCTCCTTCCTTGCTCGGACGTGAGAAGAGATCAACATGGGAGGGGGGTGGTCGGTCAGTCAATAAGAAATAAAAAAAAAAGTTTTAGGGTTTCTTCCCTTTTATAACAAACTTTATTTCCAAAACCTAATTAAACAAGGATTTCCTTTTGGGCCCGGACCCGTAAACGCTAAACCGACCTAAACTGGACGTCTGACCGTCCAAATAAACAGTGCTTCATCTCTCCGTGCTCACGGGATGACACTCTATCATACTGACAGGGTCCTTATCTTGGCATTTGCTCGTACATGACTTCATTGGAGCAAATCGGGGATTCTGAAAATGCCTTTGTACGACTTAGTTCAACTACTTATCTCGTCCACTCGAAAATCACCATCCAGTGCTTACTACAGAACATGATTGTCCCTCACTAAGCAGGGGACTTAATGTTGATGGTGGATTTTCGGCAATGGATAAAATCGTAAAATCATGATACTGCATGTTTCTGACCCGACTTCAGGAATGTATGTGACGATATTTTATGATCCGTGAACCATTTCACGATCTCTGACTGAGCGAACATTCCTATCAGAGCTATGTTGAATATGTTTCTCGAAAGGCCTCTCAGCTGATGATAGACGCATTTATGTGTCTATTTTCATCTCTTTTATGTATAGTGTTAGTACCCATTTTTGTACTAATTTTGGTATTTTATCCCTTGTAGGTGTATTTTGGA